>SNQJ01S0142075.1:0-10977 GCA_010110895.2 Picea sitchensis
AACTAGAAATATTATCAGCTCTAATATGTCTAGTTTACCTTCTCAAAAGGAGGAGCTGGTTCACCACGAAAAAGTGTCCTTGTGGCATTATTCAACATCGAAAGTCTGGTAGAGAAAGTAGGTTTCATAATATCTCCATGACCGAGAACAAGACCCCTGCACTTAGGATAATCTCCTGCAATATTTCCCAGAGCCCACATAGCCTGCAATACATACAAAATATAAAAACAAAGTGATAACTCCTATATAGGATGAAGATTTGTAACAAATAAAAAAGAAACTAAATGAATCAGAGTGTGGTGCAATACCTACTATTTCACATCATCATTAGGAGAACACAAAATTTGGACAAATACATGAACTGTACTACATTCAATCGTAATAGTTGTGTGCTCTATTGATCCTATGCAATATTCATTAAAGCCAAAGCCACCTCAAAAAGTAAAAAATGAATAATAAAGGTTTAAGAAATTAAATGACCAATGGTGACGACATCAAGAAACCCAAATAGAGCATTTCAATCCAAACAGAATTAAAATTTCAAATGCAAGCAACGGTTCTAACAAAACATCGTGAGGATTAACAAGATTTCCACTTTTATTGGGATATTACTACATGTCAAAGTCTATATATTTTGAAATGGGATTAGCCCAAAAGGGATTTCATCATTTTAGATTTGCTAGTCCAAGGAAACAAGAGTACTACCCTTTAAACAAGTTTTTCAACTCGTGAGGTGCCATTTTATGGAAACCTCAATTATTATTTTTACATGAGAAAACAATCATTCCAATTTGGAGTTTTCTAAAATATCAAAACAATTGGTGCACAAGGTGTCCTATATGCAGGTAGTGAAGCTGGTTTGTTGGAGGATGATTCGGCTTCTCTAATCAGTAAGTTAAGGATTTTTTGCCCTAACTTGTTCATTAAATTGTCTGCATGGGAGCAAGACTTTTTGGAGAAGTCCAGCCTGTCGAATGCAGTAAAAGAGGGTTTATCTAGTAAAGCTATGGAGCCTGAGTTCTTAGGGGGCTCTACATATGAGATAGTCAGAGATACAGTAGTCCCACAAGCCCCCTCTTCAGCTAATCTTTCGCCAGAAGTTTCCCAGCCTATGCTCATTCCGGACAACCCTTACTTACCCCAACAATCTTCTGCTTTTACCCCAAATCTAGATGTTGTCATTGATGCCTTGCTCCCATCTCTCAGAGATTCGGACAAACCTATCCCCATTCCTATCTATCAGGGATGGGATGTTCTACAGATTCTACCCTCCTTTGTCTCGGAATGTTCTTCCAGTGGCAAGGGTGAACAAAACGAGAAATCCCTAGCCTAGTCTAGGGGCCTGGGGTTTGAACTCTCTCCCATTAAGACCAGAAGTGTGTGTAAGAAGGCTAGCCAGTCTACTGTTGTTCAACAGACTTTGGATTCCACTCATGATTTAGGGGCGCTTAGAGGCATGAAAGCCCTTGCAAGGGATAAATCATGATCCTCTTGTCCCTAAATATCAGAGGGGTTGGAGGCCCCCTAAAACTACCTTCGCTTCAAAGACTTTTGAATCTTTCTAAGCCAAACATAATTTTCCTTTAGGAGACATTAGTAATTGAAGAAAAGGCTAGACACTTTTTGACTTCTCTTTGCCCTTCCTGGATGACATCGGTGGTCATCGCTGTGGGGAAATCGGGAGGTTTGTTGGTTGCTTGGAATCCTTTGGTCTTTGATTTACAGTCTTATCTTTGTGTTGGAGGAATCTTGTTGACATGTGTTTACTTACCAGATAAAAGAAGGATATCCTTTATAAATGCTTATGATCCTTGTATAGGCATAAGACAATTTTGGGATTTGGTCGAGTCAAAAGGTTTTTTAGCTTGGGATGATCTCATTTTAGCTGGAGATCTTAATTTTACAACCAACATTAAAGAAGTTTGGGGTGAAGGTGCATTACCTGACCCTTTGGCTGCCTATTTCAAAACTCTCTTTGGAAAAAGTAATTTGGTGGACGTTCAACCAGCAGAATTAGTGCTGACCTGGCGCAATGGAAGGACTGGGACTCAAAATATCCAAAAACGTCTTCACAGAATGTATGTTTCGGAAGCACTCCTGGTCGATTCTGTTAGGTATAGGTCATGGGTAATCCACCCTTTCTTCTCTGACCATGCGCCGATAATTTTTCAGTTGGAACATGGTGACATTCCTATTGCTTTCCCATTCAAGTTTAATCATGCAGTCTTGAGTGAGGCCACTATTGGGGAGATAGTTAGAATGGAATGGAGATCTGTACCAGGTTCATGTGTCTTTGGATCCCAACGTAGACTTTCCCTGAAATTAAACACGCTCAAGAACATAATTAAATCTTGGACAACAAAGAAAAAAATAAATGAAACTCACACCCTAAAATATCTAGAAGAACAGATATCTATTCTTACAAAGCAAAGTTGGGAAGCGGTTATAAGCTCTGAAGGGAGAGGTCGCCTAAAATCATTGGAACTAGAAAGAAATAAGTTGCTTTTGGAGGAAGAGGCTCGTTGGAAACTAAAAAGTAGAGCTCTATGGATTCAGTGTGGAGATAACAACACAAAATACTTTCACCATTTTTCCAGTTATAGGCGCAATACAAATTTTCTGTGGGAGATCAAAGATGACCAAGGCAATGTTCACCAAGGGCAGGAAGCTATAAAGGGAGAAGAAAAACAAATTTTCAGCTCCTTCTATCAGGATCCGGTAGAGAATATGATTGTGGATCAGGTTGAAATGGTTAGATTATATCCTAGGCTGGTATCAAATGAAGAGTTGGTATCCCTTGAAAAGCCTGTTTTTGATAAAGAAGTTTTAGAGGTACTAAAAGGCTTCCCCAAAGATAAAACCTCGGGGCCTGACGGATGGAATGCGGATTTCTTCTTACATTTTTTTGACTTGGTTGCAAAATATTTGTTGGAGGCTATCGAATAATCGCACATTACTGGTATGGTGATTAGACCTCTGAACTTGACCTTCATTGCCCTCATCCCTAAGGTTAATGGACCGGCTAACTTTGGATATTTTCGCCCGATTGCATTATTCAACCTTTGTTATAAAGTGATCTCTAAGATTATAGCGAAGAGACTAAGACCAATTCTTTCTCGTTCATTATCCGAGCAATAGTTCGGTTTCTTGAAAGGAAGGAAAATCATTGATGCAATTGGGATTGCTCAGGAGTGCATCCATAGTATTAAAGAAAAAAAGCAACAGGCTTTAATTCTCAAAATTGATCTTAGGAAAGCATACGATTGCATAAGTTGGGATTTCCTTAGGATGGTCCTGCTCCAATGTAGCTTTGGTACCCATGACAAACTGGATTATGGGATGCATTTCATCGACAACTTTCACGATTCTCATCAATAGTGTGTCTTCAGACTTTTTTAGCAGTGGCAGGGGGCTTAGATAGGGTTGTCCATTGTCATTGTTTCTCTTCATTCTTATTATGGAGGGCTTGAGTTTGGCCTTAAAGTGCAGCCAAGAAAATGGACTTTTATCAGGCATTAAATTTTCTCATTTACTCAAAATCCTCCATCTAATGTTTGTAGTGGACATTCTCCTCATGAACTCTAGTGCTATTGCAGAATGGATTGAAATCTACAGGATTTTAAATCTTTTTTGTAACGTTTCTGGTCTTCGGATCAACCCCCACAAAACTACCTTTCTTCATCATGGCATTACTCCTTCAGTGCTAGATTCTCTGAAATATTATTTTCCTTATAATCATCGAGATCTTTCAGAGGGGTTTCGTTACCTTGGATTCTATTTAAAATTCAATAGACTCAAAGCGGTCGACCGGCTTTGGCTAGTTGAAAAATATGAAAAGAGGATCACTCATTGGAGCTCATGGTGGCTATCATTAGGGGGGCGCATGGTCTTAATCAAAGTTGTTATTGAGAGTCAACTTGTCTACTGGTTGACTTTGACAAGCTTGCCTTCCTCGATACAAATTAAACTTCACCAAATCACCTACAGCTTTCTATGGTCGGGATGCCAACAGAAGAAATGCATACACCTTAGCAATTGGTAGCTAATCACTCGGCCAAAGCACCTTGGGGGCTGGGGGAAGCACAATTTGACCGATTTTAGCAGAGATTTGGTAGCTCACAACCTTTGGAGGGATATTATGGAGGATGGCTTATGGCACCAAGTATTAAAATAAAAATACTTTCCTTTTGTTTATGTTCATCGTTGGTTGCATACTGTGGACATTTATAAGGTAAGAGGCTCTCAGATCTTGTCATACCTGCTTAAATCTATCCACCTTCTTTTGCATTGGATTGTGTGGAGTCATGGGGATGGAAAATACATTGTGATTGGTAAAGACCGCATTTTGGGCATGGGAGATGCAGTGTTACTATCGAAAGAATTGCTTGTTTCTATCAACAAAAAAGGGATTTTTTTCTTATATCAGGCATAGAAGAAAGCACAAGTGGGGATAATCACACTGAATTGGTTTTCTAGTACTGATCTAGAATTGACAAGGCAACTACAAGAATAATGGAGTCTCTTTCGTCGAGCGCTTATCCTCAATGGAGTTTTTTTACAAGCAAATCTGGACATACTCAAATGGTCGGGGGGTAACTCTATAGGTTTGAATACTGTCAAGAACATATACTTGGCAGCTGCAACAATGAAATGGAATAACAATTTTGGCGGCTCATGCATGGCAATGTGGAAATGGAACGTCCCTCTGAAGATCAAGTTGTTTACATCGTTGCTTGCCGAGAACAAAATTCTGTCTTGGGAGATTTTACAGCGCAGAGGCTTTAGTGGACCGGGTATATGTCTCTTATGCAAACTAAATGTTGAAACCACTCAACACCTTTTCTTGGATTGTGACTTCGCGGTGGAGGTTTGGAGGTAAATTAAATTGGCCATAAATTTTCCAGGCAGTTGGGCTGGTACAAGTATGAGTGATTGTTTCAAACACTGGAAAGTTTTAAATTCTAATTCTTAGACTTTACCAACTCTGATATGTTGGAACATTTGGCAGGAACGGAGCTAGGTAATTTTTGAAGAAAATGTTCCCTCGGTTTTGAAGGTGGCACATCTATCACTCTTGTCTTGGAGAGAAAATACTCATGCGCTGAAAACACATCCCCGGAGAAAAAATATCACTCAGGCAGAATTGGGAGGTGTGGTAGGATGGTTCGATGGAGCGGCTTCCTCTTCAGGTTTAAACAACGAAGCGGGAGGAGTAATTAGAATCAATGAGATCTGCAGTTACAAATGGTTTCTAAATTGTGGCTCGGGCACTAACACCAGAGTGAAACTTCTTGGTGCTTGGGCGCTACTCACTTTGGCAAATAGGTTGTCCTTAAAGATGATTCATATCATGGGCGACTCTAAGATCATCATAGATTGGATTCTAGGTAAAGGCCAACTTCAGGTTCTCTCATTGGATTGTTGGAAGGATAGTATCACTGAATTAATAACCACCTTCCAAAATATATCCTTTGATCATGTTTACAAAGAGGAAAATCAAGACCCAGACAGTCTTTCCAAGTTGGCACCCACCAGAGAACCCAGGAAGCTCACCTATTTTCAGTGCATTGAAGAGCACGAGGGGCCACACTTGTCTCTTGACCTCTTCTGGATTTCCTAATGTTTTTTCACATTGTTGTCAAGGCTTTATGTGGGTTGATCTATTTTCTTTTGGGTTACTTAGTATTTCATTTCCGTGGGAATGCTCATCCTTTGAGCCTTCACTGGATGATGTATGCTCTATTTTTTTTCTGATTGTTGATTGCACGACCTCTGCAGAGAGGGTCTTTGGATTTTTAGGAGAGAAAATCTTGTTGGATGGTCCTTGTTACCTCAGTCTGTAATGGTATTTTTGAAGACAATCAGTTTATATTCTCTCTAATATATAAAGTGAAATTTTTTGGAAAAAAAAATGTTGCAATGAAAAAACACTAGATTAAATATTTTAGGTCAATTGTTCTCAGAGAAATTCAAATTCCTTCGGAAGAATCCACAAAAAGGGTTCACTACCAAATCAAATGATTATTGATACAAGAAGCCAATATAATGGAAAGGGGGAGGGAAAATCCAGTGTAATGAGGAAGAGAATAACACTCCTGGAAAGGCCCAAATGAGCTACTACTTGTGATTAAAGACAAAGGTTATCAGCATAGACTAACATATATTCCATCGTAAAAGAAAATCAACTTAAACCATTCAATCCATTTGTTAGATGAACAATACCAAACAAGCAGGCAATTTTGCAACTAGAACAAGTGAGGAAAAACAAACCACAACCCAGGTAAAAAATGGGTCAAGTAATTATTGCTTGGTTAATTCACAAGATTCATGAAAGTTTCCATCCCCAATATTACAAAGTCAAATGAAGCATATGATGATCCCTATATGAATCAAAGATCATCAAAAATAGTTTATTAAGCACAATCAAGTTGATACTCAATACTTTTGGCTACGGATTGTCAAACCTCAAGCTTATAACACTCTTTGCGAGAGAAAGCAACCAAGAATTATCAGGTACCCTTTGAACTACAACATCTTGAGGGACATCTCAACTGTCTTAAAATAGGTACAAATTTACAATGACCAAGGCAAGTTAGAAACCATCTCAAATCTTAGACCCATAGTTATCTAATGACAGATCATTTCAGTATCAATGATGCAATCGAAACATAGTAGACACATATATACCCATATATTAAAACTTCCAATCAATTTGGCATTCAAGCTACAATATTGAATAATTTAGATAAAATATTCGTATACATAAGAAATGTAAATTAAAAATTAAAAAGAGAACGAACCTGTTGATTCTAAATGACAAATGCTTCCTCTAGTGATGGTCTTAACAAATCCACCATTGTAGCATCACTAAAGTCATAGAATATCTGTTTTAAAATATCTTTTTCAGGAAGAAACCCCAATGGCCGAGATACAATAATAATAGGAATTCCAACATGGATATATGGCAGTGTTTCTCAGATAAACTGTCGCGATGAACCCTACAGTTGAATCGATAGGAATGTCAACATGGATATATGGAAGTGTTGCTCCAATAAACTACTGCGATGAACCCTATCGTTGAACTCTATAGTTGAATCAATAGAAGTCGATGCAATCATGGTCATTTCAGACTTCTCTAATCAGATCCATTAAAGATGCATCATCACCGGTTCTCTCCATTGGCACGTTATCTCAAGAGCATAAGCATTGTGGAAAAAAACTTGCATATTCAATTGGGTTGCTACCAAATAATTTCCATTCCCATAACACACTTAAAAAAAATGTCGCTTATATTTATAAAATATAAGGGCGAAATAACTCCGAGAAATTCCAATTATTAGAAAATTAGGGCGAAGGAGAGGATCCAGTTCGAATTTCACAGGGAAAAAATAAATTTCGCTGCTCTCCTCTCACAAATAACAGTGGGCGAAGGGTTTTTGATATAAAAATTTAAAATAAATTTGGGGCTATGCATACTCAAATCCTTTTATATCCTTCTATAGAAATAGTTCGCCCAACCAAAATTTCATACCCTCTAATTTCGCCCATGAGCGAAATTTGCCCCCTAAAATCATCTATGCTTTCAATATATTATCTTTTGTTAAATATCTTTGCAATATTGTGTTCTTTCATTTTGTTCTCAATTCGATTTAGATCACAATGTGGAGAACTTGTGCTTTTATGAGTTATCTTCACTTGATGGGGAAGAATAATAACAAGTACTATCTTCAATTAAATATTTCTCACTAAATTCACATGAATAATTGGAGGAGGATACATTGTTGCAAAAGAAGGTTGGAACCACTCACATAGGTTAGAAGTATGGAAAATCAGACTAAAAGAGAAATCTGCAATGAAGGAAAATTTGTACGAGAGTAATAAAACATATGAAATGTTTGCACATCTCCTTCCAATAGATTTTGGGGACCAAAAGACTCCCATTTGGGGGATGTGATATTAATGGATTAGTGAACTACAAAGTGTTCAACCTTAGAGCCTTACTTGTTGTACATGCATGCCTTGGAGCTTGACATGTGTCACCTAGAGTTGGAGCACTTCACATGTGGGACAACTTTATGTAGAGTTAGGTTGCTTGTAGTGGAATAGGTCCACTTTGTATATAGAAGGAGGGAAAAAAAATCATTTATTTAATTCATGTGACACACTTGTATTAGAGATGTGAGGAGTGGAGTGCACTAGTATCTTTCTTTAGTACTCTTCTTCATTAGAATTTCTCTCTTTTCCTCGAAGTTCTAGGGTTTTCGGAGGAATTTCAAGGAAATATGAGGGTTAGGGTTTCACCCTTAGAAGAGAAATAAAACTAGTTCTTTCAGTAAACCATTGAGAGGAAAATGTAACATTTTGTCTTGTTATTTTATGAGAGGATAAGAGTATGGTTTTGGGACATTTGGAAACCCTGATGCTACTTGTTATGATTATTATGGAGGAGAAGAGAGGGAGACATAATGTACACTTGTGGGATGCATGTCTAGGTGCCAAGGAGGAAATGTTGATGATAATTATAACTTGTTGAGGATTTTTGGGTAGTGAAAAGATTACATTAGGAGTAATTTATATATAGGAGTTGGTGGCTAGGGTTTTCATGGTTCCCCTAGGTAGGGTTTGGAGAGATTGACTTGCACTATATTTATGATGAATTTGTCATATTTAATTGTTCCTCATCTGTTAGAGTTAATATGCATGATAGCATATCTGGATGATATTTTGAAATATCTTGATGGCATATTTCAAAAGGGATTGAGGGACTATCCCTTCTTGTTGAACTCCATAGTGTTACCTTTGAATGAGGCCTTTGGTCCTTACGCTATTCATTTCAAAGTTGAGAAGAAATTCAAAAAATGTTGGATGGAATATTTGGTTTACATCATATGCATCTTTGGAAGAAGATAATGGGATTTATTTTGGATTTCAAAGTATCATATTCGAAAGAGGCTCAATGGTGTATCATGCATATTCAAAAGAAGATCTTTGGAAGAGGCCCGTGAACCTCTTATGTGGATATTTTGGAAGAGGCCAATGACCATATTTAAAATAGGCCTAATTGTTATCAAACGGATCTTTCAAAAGTCGTTGATGGCTATATTTTAAAAGAGATTCATGGATTTTCCATCAAATATATCATTCAATAGAGGGAGATCTTTTGAAGAGGTCTGATGCGCTATCATTTGTGCATTTGGTCGAACTTTTGAAAAGGCCCTATGGGTGATATTTTGAGAGGGTGTAAAGGGATTGCCTTTGATTTGGGTGGAACACTTGGATAAGCTTGGCAACCTTTATTTATGAATTGGGAACATCTTTAAGAATGTCCAGATGTGATCTTTTGAATAAGCTTAATGGATTATTCGAAAGCAGACCAATGGCATTTCCATCTGTGAGTATTAGGATGATATTTTAATTGAGAAAATGGGTTCATTCAAATAGGCTCAACATGTCGAAATTATGGTAAGTACCAAGGGATTGATGAGTTTAAATATATCTTTCAAATGAGCCAAGGTAAGTACCTTTAAATAGGTTCGATGAAACTCCTAAGAAGGTCCAAACCTTGGAAAAATGGGCTCATTGAGATATTATTTAGTAGATGAGGAGATGCATGAGTCTGGAAGGGTTAACTTCGAAGAAAAGGACAAAACACATGTGAATGTGGTGATATAATGATATGGGTACATTATACAAAACATTCACTAGTTATAAGTTTTATAGAAAGCCAATATTGTTAGAAGAAAACCTAACAGAGTGGAGGAAATAATCACTTTGATGCACTTGAGTCATTGGCACAAAGTAGAAACTCATTGAGCCCCTTTTCATTTATTCACCCTGACAATTAATTGAAAAAGAGTTAGAAAGGAGTTTTTCCTTTGGGTTTCTTCAAGATTAATCTTTGTGTCGTATTGTATGTGAATGTTGTTTACATCCATTGAGCTCTTTTCTTTTGAATACATAATCACCATTTCTCCACGACAAATATTTGTATCATAGTGTATGTAAATGTTGTTTACTTTCATTGAGTTCTTTTCTTTTGAATACATAGTCAATAGTAATAATTATAGTAGCATGAAACAAAGAAAGAGAAATTCATTAATCAAGAATATGTTTTGGTGAATCATGTTGGCCATAGGATAAATGATTATAGATCATTTTTGGTACTTATATCAATAAAATTGAGCAAATTTCAAGAGTGAAGTGGTGCATCGGTATGATATTTTTCTTCTTACAAAAACCATTTATGATCTCCACAAGAATCTCAAAGTTATCTATCATTTATGTAAAAATGAAGAACTTTCCACTAATATTAATAAAATCAAGCTTGTGATCATTAAATTTAAGAAAAAAAATTATCCTCCAATTTTGTATGGTAATAACACTCTTAAGATGTCCAATCTTACAAATACTTAGGTGCCATTTTTAATTACCATTTAACTTGGAACTGCAATATTATGAAGAGATCAATGAAACTGGGAAATGCTATTATGGTCTTGAAAGAAAATGTAGAAATGTTGAACTCTAGGATTCAAATAAGAGATTTTTTATTTTCAAAGATTAAGTTATCCCATTTATTCTATAGGGTTGTGAAGTTTGAGCTTTCATCATTTTTCACTAGACTTAAAATTGAGCAAATCCAAAAAAAATAATAGTCTATTTTTAAAATTAAATGTTATTATCCTTTCCCTATTCTCTTGATTGAATGTGATTGTACTTCTATGCACTCTAAAGTCATGATTAAATATATAGAATATAAACATAAGTTGCTCAAGTTGAATAAGGCTAAGCTTACATAGAATATAAACATAAGTTGTTCAAGTTGAATAAGAATAAGCTTGTTATTGCTTCCTCCATTGGCTTAAGAGAGGTTGGGCTAGATATCCATAAGCTTGGCCTAATTATTGAAACATAAAATATGATTATCAAATTAATAAATGGATAATATTAAATTTGATATCCCTACTAATTTTAAATATG
>SNQJ01S0142076.1:24886-46485 GCA_010110895.2 Picea sitchensis
GGGGTCCGGGGGGGCTATCCCCCCGGCTGGGGGGTCTGGGGGAAAGCGGGCCCCCAGCGGGGGTTCGGGGGCAGCGTCCCGCGATGGGGGTTCGGGGGTGAAGCCCCCGAAGAAAATTTTTCCTTGTAAAAGTATATTGTAATTTCATTGTAAATCTGGATCGTTCATTATAAGGTTGCAGATCTAATGATAGAGATT
The DNA here is from genome assembly GCA_010110895.2 of Picea sitchensis. Lineage (NCBI taxonomy): Eukaryota > Viridiplantae > Streptophyta > Pinopsida > Pinales > Pinaceae > Picea > Picea sitchensis. The sequence continues at coordinate 25,085 of SNQJ01S0142076.1, forward strand.
ATGTTAGGGTTTTTTTCCCTAGAAGGAAACCCTCTTTTATGAGGGAAATGTATTGCGGCTATGTATGTTGGTGAGTATTGTATTATGAGAAAGGAGACTATGAGAGAAAGAAGAGGAAGTTACAGCGGGTTTTGATGTAGGTTGTATCCCTTCATTTTGCTGGATAATAATAAAGAAAGGACCTGGAAATTTCTCTGGTGGACGTAGCCCACACTGGGTGAACCACGTAAATCTGTGTCTCTCTTGTATTGTGTATCTGCTGTGTTTTGTTTCCACATTTGTTTTATTTTATTGCTCCGCGGTCCTATTTTTGTAATAGTACACCCCTCTGCTTACTCCCAAAAATCCCTAGGAATTCATCTTGATGGACTACATGTTGATCCTTCCTTCAACCAAGCAGGGAAATGACTATGCTTTTGTGGTTGTTGATTGATTTTGGAAGATGGCGATTCTGGCCACCTACAAGAAGAGGATCATAGCGGAGGCCACTACCAAGATCTTCTTCGAAAAAGTTTGGGTACATTTTGGGATACCACAAACCATCCTTTCCGATTGGGAAAACCAATTCCTTAGCATATTTTGGTCAAGCCTCTTGCCAATGCTAGACACCAAGGTCACCAAATCCACTGCCTTCCACCCCTAAACCGATGGCCAAATCGAGGTTGTTAGAAGGATGATCATTCATATCTTGCGCATGTACATTCTAAGCATTTGTGCACATGGGATGAGATTCTTGCCTATGTTCAACACAATTACAATAGAGTCATACATATCTCAACCCACCACATCCCCTTTCAGGTGGGGTTGGGATTTCAACCATTGGGTCCCATGGATGTTACACTACCCCTTACGTCCACATAGGAAGAATCATCCCATGCTCAAACCAAGGCCGAAAAATTCACCCAGTTCATTGAACACATCCAGCACATCCGCCAACAAGTTCAGGATATTTTGCAGAAATCCAATGCCAAGTACAAGAAATGCCATGATCAACTCTGGGTGCCACACAAGTTTCAAGTGGGAGATAAAGTTTGGTTTCACTTGCAGAAAGAACACCTTATAGGACCCCATTGGAAGCTTCATCCACTCCAATATGTACCTTACACCCCCACCAAGGTTGTGGGTGAAAATTATTTTGAGCTCAACATTCCCCCCTTCCTTGGCTTTCACCGAGTGTTTAATGTGGACCTCCTCTGACTATACTTTGCACCATTATTGGACACCTCAGAGATAGAAGAAAAGTTGACACTAACAAAGCTCAACCTTGACTACATGGAACATGCATCCACTGATCATATCATGGACACACATGTCAAGGGAACTCGCCAACATAATATTCAACTTTATCATGTTGTCAAAGCGGGGYAGCTCCCGCCCCAAGGCAAGTGGCTCACTTGAGGCCAAATTCAATAGAAATTTCCTCATYTGATGGGGGAGCTCAAAGAAATGGATACCATTGCTTTCTAAKGGGGGASGATTGATCCAGGTGGATATTGGTGGCCACCCACCTATTCCAACTAGCTCACATACAATTTTCATCTTGGTAGTTTGTTTCTAGCTTTTTGGGTCCTAAAATTTTGGGGTTGTTTTGAGGCCCTAAAGAAAAAAAWTTGGGCTTGCCACAGTCACACTATCGTCAAAGTCAAAGTGTGATAGAAACATGTGTAGTCATCATATAGACCTTTCCAACGAGATATTGTGCACCTAAAACAAAGATTGTATGAAAAAGTTATGACCCCAGGAAGTTGATGTGCCAACTTACCCCATTGGGGCCCACATGAATTTTGGCGCTTCATCTCCTAGGGTTTGGTTGTTTGAGGTCTAGGGTTTTCTGATTACTTATTGATGCTAAAATGTCCTAGAGGCCTCATTTTAATGTGCTCAGACGAATCCACGTAGCCAGTACATCTCTTCTTAAAGATTATCTACCACCATTCGAACAAGATTGTTTTCATTATGCATTTTACAATTTTAAGGAGATTTACTTATTTGAATAGAAGCCAAGTTTCACTGTATCTCTATTATTTATCACTTTATATTTTTTTTAATGTTATATATCCATGTTTCATTTAGTTCCACTCATAAATTTGGATCACTGATAATCATATGGATACCTAGGAGGACACCCACTCTACGCATAGCACCAGTTCAGTCAAGGAACATATTGAGTCAATGTTGTAGGATCCACAATAGGGCCTTGCCATTTTGGAATATTTCCTTGAGTGTACTAATGTCCTTTGGAAATTTCTACTAGAGGTCTAGGATAGGCTCGCTCCTAGCCTTCACACTACTTCACCTAGTCTAGACGGTGTTGGAACTCCTAGCATGTCTGATTGATCTGTCACTAGTGCCAACTGTTGGCTTCACGGTTGCATTTGGATCAATCCCTGACTAGTGGAGAGCACGTGGCTTGGTCCACTCCCTAGATTTTCCATCTCATTCGAGCCTCCATGGATCATCTTAATAAAATAATTTCTTCAGTCGAGCGTACCAATAGAGAGCTCACACAAGAATTGCAACAACTGTGTGTGAACATTGTCGCAATATCATATTCTAGAGAACATGAGGTGGGATTGCATATACGGCCAAGTCCATAGTTGTGGATGTATTCGACAAGTTCCTCCAGGTCTGGCCCACTTTCTGACAGGTTGCTACCAAGATCCCTGAAGACATCACTCCAATTGCATGTTTGAAATGAATTGAGCTTATTGTTGACTCCTGGTCACAACTAGCAGCAAGGACCAACAACCTTCACCAAGAGATGCATAAAATCAAGTTGAAGGAAAAGGATCAACCCCAAGAAATGATGCATAAGGTTACACAGGAAGTCACAAAGGGAGATCTCATCCAGTCCTCTGTTCATGCTCGTGCAGATGAATGTTTCTGACTCTTTGACATGGTGAACAACTAGGTCGACTTGCTATAACAAAGAAGTAAGCCAATCGAAGAGTTGTGCATCCAAATCAACCATATGAATGGGGAAGATCAAGTCATCACTGGCCCAATCAAGTAGGCAGCTAAATTTGTAGAAATTCAGGATGAAGATGAAAGGCTAGATGTGATGGATGAGTCTACTCGAGCTGCAAAGAAAGAGCTCAAAAAAATTTGACCTACCATGCAAGTGGAGTATGTCCAGATGCATCAGATTGATTCCATTACCGACATTGAATTGACTACATTGTTGGCTACTAATCTGGAGGATCCCAATGTGACTATTTCCCAGGGGTTTGTTGCAAGACCCTCGATCTTAGCAATAAAATGGCAGGACCATGTGGATAATTATGATAACTTTTGCCAACAGGCCCTTACAATTGTGCTTGAATTGGTCCCTCCATTTGTAGAAGGTCATGAGAAGGAAGTGGAAGGTTAATACAAAGAGATCAAAACGTTTGGTGACGATGGTTAATAGAATCAACACAATTTGAACAGAGATGTATATACGCAGAATAGAGTAAACCTTCTTAAAAAATTTGCAAAAAGTGCAAGCAGGTCCATGACAGGATTGAAGTGGTAGGAAATAGTTAAACAAGTGGAAATCTAACTGAAATTGTGCTAGTAGTGAAAACATCCAGAAAGAATCATGCGCCATCCAGAAAGACAGCAGAATTAAGAATTTAAGAAGCACCTGAGGGAAAACTATAAATATGGAGCTATGTAATGGAAAAATGGTTAATGTTATCACTGTTACATGGGTTTTTATTATCACTATTTTCATTGAGTCAGTGTCAGGGAGGCTATTGTAAAGGGTTATTGAATGTTATCATGCTTCTACAAAATTTTAGATTTTGTAATGGGTATACGGGAATAGATTCTGCGACATAAGCGACTATATGAGAGATGCACTTTATAAATGACTGTTTTGAGATGTAGCTAACATAAGATATTATTTGGGCCCTAAAATTTTGTTAGACTGTGTATGAATCTATAGTTTCTATGCTGCATAATTACTTATGTCTTGTATATATTGCATTTATTCACTATCTATGAATGTCTTTCCATATTGATGTATGAATCCAAACATGGTAATGTTGAACCTGATGATGCATTCTCTTCGACTCACTTCACCTCACACGTCTCGGTTGTGCTTCGAGTGAGACCTCCTTCCCTTGTGGAAGGTTGAATATGATAATGCTCCTAGACTACAATGGTACTCTTTGTTGGTAACCTCTGAGAACCATGGTATTGAGTTTGTGCCAATAGATAGTAATSCGTAGTCTTTTTTTTAATGTAGTCTCAATTCATATTTGGTTTCTATTTAATTCTAGTTCACTGTGTTTCAGTTTTGTTTTGTGCATTTGAATTTATCAATTATAAAGTTAGATATCTTACCCTTCGATTTGTATCCATCAACACTCTAAATACCATAGACATACATTTCAATGTTTAATTTCATTCCTAAATTGTGATACTCTATTCTGCGTATATACATCTCTGTTCAAATTGTGTTGATTCTATTAACCATCGTCACCAAACGTGTCGATCTCTTTGTATCATTTGTTTCACATTTATATGTTACCATAACCGCCTAAATTCAAGATCGAATACTACAACCCACCATTCTTATCACACTCATACTCTATCCTCATACTCTTTACCACTCACCTCTTCAACATAACACAACTTTTGATAGTCACATTGTGCCCTATTGAAATCTTATTGTATATAATTTGATTATGAAGATTGTGTGCTTCTTTCATTTTGATTTAAACATTGATTCTCTACAAGGAACTTTTAACTAAAGCTCAAATATTTATCTACAGAGAATTGAAGTTATTTCATATTCATTTCACCCATTCGAACTCTGTTATTTCTTTCTTTTTCATAGATTGATTGGTTTATAAACTTGATCATATGCACAATTTGTTCAATACAAAAAGTATAGCATTGTTCCTCTCTCCATTCATTCTTCTTACTATCCATTATATTATTCTCGTGTTTATAAAGTTCAAATATTTGTCACTTTCCATATGTTCAATTTATTTTAAAGAAAAACCATTCTCTTCTCTATCAATAATTCTACGTACTATTGTGCCCATTAAAATATTCTCAGAGTCCAGTTTACATTCGCTTGTAGATTTGATTTGGATTTCTTTTCAACTTGCTTTTCTTTTGTATTTTTTTTGGTTTTATTTCCAACAGTTCTAACACTATTGGAATCCATTAAAGGACATGAAACTCAAGTTAGCTACTCACGATTAATCACATAACCATGCATAAATGAGTTATTATGATCCGAGCCTTTACAACACTTAGTTTTTCTTGTGTGCCAATGCATTAATCCTTAGTGTTTATTTCCATCTTCCATAGTTTTCATTTAAATTCCAAAGTGTGGGTTTGAGTTAGTTGCTGACATTAATCATTACTTGTTAGTTAGGCTATAATAGGTTATATTCCTACATTTCATTCTCTTTCATCTCGAAGTTTATGAACTCTCGGTTGATAATTTAATGTCAATAAATTAACATATAATTTGCTCAACATTTTTGGAACCATTGTCGGAGAGGTGCTAAATGGATTAGAGCTTAGGAAGGTAGGTTTCTTTTGGATTACACAACTTGGGGGAGGAGAAGAAGTAAGATGCAAATGTTCCCTTACTTCATAATTTCTGAAGGGGTTCTAGCCCGAAGCATTCACTTTAGTGAGTTTCTCCAAAGCCTTGTTGTTTCCTTTTATGCAAGTGTGTTTTCTTTTAGTTTGATTCATGAAAACAAGAGAAGCCTAACTTGTGTGAACAAATAACTTGGTGAAAAAAACATCCCAGTAGCACGGTGGCACTTTGATGTGTTTGTTTGTATTTTCTTTAAGTGTGTTTCCCTTTCATTTCTTCAAGATTTTTAAATTTTTTGGTGTTTTAAGAACCCTATACACTAATCCATGTGCAAGACATGGATTACCAACCAACAAAGTAGAATTAAAGAATATTCAAGAACCCATTGAGTAAAGGAGAATGTTACTCCAAGAACTTTCTCAAATCCTAGCAACAACCATAATATATGCCTCTTAGGAAGAGAAAATCTTGACAGTAGTCAAGAATATATCTGCACTTTGAGAAGTGATAAAAGAGGAAGAATTCCATGAACAATAGTAAGAGGATACCAAAGAATAATGGACCACGTTTGATGGAGAGCAGTCATTAGAACCCATGATCATGGAATTCCTAACATGCCTATCATCAAATCCTTTATGCATTCAAGAGATCGATTGTGAAAAAGAAGAATATTTGCATTGCATGACAAAGGAAGACACACAAATCAGTGCTAATGAACAAGAGAAACACAAGGACATGAAAAGTGGTTTTAATGAGAAAATGAAGCAAGAGAATCATGAATATATTAAATGTTAGTTCCAGACAACTATCAGGTTGAAGCACCACTTTCTTCTTCAACAATACTTGACATTCTATCATACAAAGAATCTGGTATCTCATGCTCTAGTATACATTAAAGCATACATTTCAAACTTGAGTAGGAATATATTTGTAATCCTGTTACGCACATGGATTCACTGGAAATACTCCTACACTTGAGAAAAGGACTTCCTTTTTTTAAGTCGAGTAGGATAATGTAATAAATAAATAAAACAATAAAGAGAAAAATAAGTCTAGCTGTGAAAACCAGTTTACTGGTGCAACTGGACATGATTTTTTCTTGAAAACCAGGAAATTGGCAGGAAACGTTCACAATAAGTTCTATAAGTTTATGTTGGTTAAAATATTGTATTGTCTTCTTCAAATAATTTATGTTTTGTACTTGCATCAATTGATGTGGGATTCCTTAAGGCCCACCTTCTAACAAATCTTGTCCCATCGACTCCAACAAATCATCTGGGATCGAGTTTAGAGATATGTAAAAGTACCTTGGGACTTGCATACATCAATGGCAAGACCCCTTGATGTTAATCATGTGAATTCATCAAGGTCTCTTGGTTGACAGATCTTGCAAGTGACTCAACATTAGCTCATCCATTCATACCTTGCAAGATGTACTATGGCACCTTGACACTCATTGGCATTAATGGTGATTTGTCTCATGTTGGTTAATGACATTCCTCAACAATCGATAATCCAATTATTTATCTCTATGTTTGACTCCAACAAATTAATTCACATATTTAGAATTGTGCTAAGATGTGGGATTATGATGAAGACTATAGGGTTTCATGGTATCAACAAAAGTTTGCAATAGTTTGTTTTCTTGTAGTCACATGTTCCAATAAAAGACTGCCACTCAATCTTAAACAATTCACATGAGGACATGCAAACCCTTGGGTTTGGGGGAGATCTTCAGATCCCTTCTAGATATTTATATTCTTGTCAGCATCTCCAACATCTTTAGTTTATCTTCGATTCAATTTTTTCTTCCTTTAGAATCATTAAGTTCAACCTGTTTCAACAGATTCATCTCTCATCAACTTCAATTCTCTCTCATATTCTCAACAGTTCTCAGCCTTTCTCATTCTCATCTTCAACATTCAGTCAACATGCATTGGATCCTTCATTCCAGTCGACAACACATTAGAATTCAATGAAAAGGTAACTTGAGGTAAAACATGTACAAATCTCTTTAATTTACTAAGAATTTGGAAAACATGATGCATAACCACTCTACATTCCACTACACATCATGACCACTTACAAAGTACTCATCACCAACCATCAATCGACCATCTACAATAAATTTTATACTCCGATTATAAGACCATGAAAAGAATGAAAGAAAATCTATTGTGGTATACAAATTCAAGCAACATCCATAATGTATTCTCTTTGTACATCATAAAACATTCCCAAAGGTCATTCTCTTAGTGTTCTAAAGAAGAGGATGAAGTCATTGTTTCCTATCCAAACAAAGAACCACAGGTAAATATTAGTCTCAAAATGAAAGTAAAGTACATAGTATAAAAGTGCCCAATTTCATATTCATACTATCACCATATTCATAATTTCACAAACTATTATCCACACTCATACCATTCACCATCGCTCTATGATGACCCATCCCTTTCTTGTCCTACATTTTCACGATAGTTTTTGTTGCTCTGTTTTGAAGGAAATCAAATTAAAATCTGTTCATTGTGACCATATGATCAAAATTCAGTTGTGAAGGTTGTTTCTCCACAAGAATCAACACCTTCAACCTCCAAAGTGGTGCTCCACAAGAACCAACACTAGCACAAAGAAACAATTTCACAAACATATACTCATGTGATATAATTAAACAGAGTATACAATGAATAACGATCAAGGATTTGCAAGTTATTGTTTGCATGAGGACATGCAAACCCTCAAGTTTGGAGGAGTGTTGGGATCCACTTTTTGTATATTTCTCCGTCCAATAAAGTCATTATTATTAAACTATTTTTGCATTTCACTAATAACGCACACCCATCTACACCATAAACATTCATTAAATACCTTTGTTCATGAGTTGTGGTTAATACATCATTTTTATATATTTTTAGTGATTAAAGATATTTATATCATAGTTTTGTTGATGATGCTTCATGTTAAGAATTCCTGCAGATCAAGAAATTTGTGTATTTTTAGTAAGCTACAGGTTTGACTGGAAACACACATTTCAGAAATCAACACCCAAGTATTCCCATACCCTATCGTCAGTCATGCACACATTTTCAAGGTTCCAAAGTGGTCTCTTATCCAAGTGATCTTCAACATGCTCAATTTGAAGTGGTGTTCATCAAGCTTCAATTTCCTGCATACAAGATCAAACATAGGCCACAGTTTAGCTCAATGCAATTCAATTCCTGTACTACCAATTCACTTCTTGTACATGCAATAATTCGTTAGCATACTTCCACCCCTCCAGCTGAGATTTGGCCACATGGAGTTTGAAGATATAGATTCCAACATGGTTTTTTTCCTTTGGTTCACACCCAGGTCACACGTGTGAGCCTCTATCTCACAATCAAAGGTCAAGTCAAATTTAGCAGAAAATTCTAGACAACAATCTTTGAATCTGATTTGCGGTCATATGAGGGTGAGTATGAAACATCCAGGACATGGGTTTTGTTCGTAGCATAATAAATTGAGTAATAAGTAGGGAAATTTTCCAATATTAGGAATGGTTTAATAGATATCGTTGAATATTCAATTCGGATCTACCCAAATTGCATTATTTGCCCAAATTTGTAAAAAAATCAAAATTGTCTACTTTCCAAATTGCAAATAATTTGTCCAAGTTTAGGAGGGATTTTTTTATTCGGTTCTATCTTCTCCTCAAGTGATTTTTATGTATAAATCAAGGTGTGGATAATACCATTTTTATTCATTAATTTTTTAGGAAATGGATTCATTCTTGTAATAATATCCAAGTAGTTGATTGTTTCCCTTTTGTAACTAGAGTTTTAATTGAATGAGAATTGAGTTTTGTTGATCTACTACACATCAATTTAGCTTGAGTTCACCTTCCAGGTGCATCTACAAAGTCAGGTAGGTCCCCTCGACTCAAGTGACTCCCTGTTCTTTTATTTGTGTTCAGTAGATAGTAATGTGTAGTGTTTGTTTTAATGTAGTATTAATTTAGATCGGGTTTCTATTTAATTCTAGTTCACTATGTTTCAATTTTGTTTGGTGCATTTGATTTTAGAAATTAAAAACTCATAGATATTACTCTTCGATTGTATGCATCAACACTCTAAATAACATAGTCATACATTTCAATATTAAATTGGGTTCCTACATTGTGATACTTTGTTCTACGTATATACATCTTTGTTCAAATTGTGTTGATTCTATTAACTAGCGTTGCCACACATGTCAATCTCTTTGTGTAATTTGTGCCACATTTATATGTTACCATAATTTCCTAAATTCAAGATCGAATCATATAGCCCACCATTCTTATCACACTCATACTTTAAACTCATACTCTTTGCCACTCACCTCTTCAACATAACACAACTTTTGATAGTCACATTGCGCCCTATTGAAATATGATTATATAGAAGTTGATTATGAAGATTTTGTGCCTCTTTCATTTCATTTAAACATCAATTATTTGTAAGGAAATTTTACTTAAAACTTAGATATTTAACTACAAAGAATTGAAGTTATTTCACTTCATTTCACTCATTCAAACTTTGTTATTTCTTTCTTGTTCATAGATTGATTGGTTTATAAACTTGATCATGTACACAATTTGTTGAATTCATAAAATATAGCATTGTTCCTCTCTCCATTCATTCTTCTTATTGTCCATTATATTATTCTTGCATTTATAAATCTTAGATATTTGTCACTTTCCATATGTTCAATTGCTTTTAAAGCACAATTATTCTCTTTTTTTGTCATTAATTCTTCATATTGTTGTGCCCATTCAAATATTCTTCGAATCTAGTTTACATTCACTTGCATATTTGATCAGGATTTCTTTTCAACTTGCTTTGATTTTTTATTTGTTTTTGTTTTATTTCCAATAGTTATAACACTACTGGAATCCATTAAAGTGCAATAAACTCAAGTTAGCTACTCACGATTAATCACGAAACCATGCACATGTGAGTTATTGTTGTTGGTTGTGGAGCTTGATTATCTTCATGATTCAGAGGTCTTTTTTTTCAGCCATGTTTATATCCCATGAAGACTGTGGAGGGGTTTCATGGTGGGCTTCCCCCCCCTGCAGGGGTTCGGGGGCGAAGCCCACGAAGGAAAAATTTCCTTATAAAATACTATAATTTCGTAGTCAATCTGGATTGTTCATTATAAGGTCACAGATATGTCAGTAGAAGTTATTTTAGGGCTTTTTTCCCTAGAAGAAAACCCTCTTTTTTATGAGGGAATTGTATTGCAGCTGTGTAAGTGTGTGATTATTGTATTATGAGACAGGAGGCTATGAGAGAAATAAGAGGAAGTTACAATAGGTGTGTTGTAGGTTGTATCCCTTCATTTTTCTAGATAATAAAAAAGAAGGGCCTGGCAATTTCTTTAGTGGACGTAGCCCACACTGGGTGAACCAAGTATATCTGTGTCTCTATTGTATTATGTATCTTATGTGTTTTATTTCCACATTTGTTTTATTTTATTGCTCTTCGATATTGTTTTTCTAACAACTGGTATCAGAGCGAAATGTAAATCATAGAAAAGAGGGTTCCTGGTTCGAGTGGGAGCAACGACAGAAGATGGAAAGTTTAGGGTCGAGAAATTTAACGACCAAAACTACCAATTATGGAAGATGCATATGGAATATTATTTATATCAAAAGGATCTATTCCTACCATTGGACGTAATAGAAAAGAAGCCAATGACCATGAAGGATGAAGAATGGGACGTTCTTCACAAAAAGGCACTAGGAATGATACGACTGAGCCTCACAGTGTCAATGGATTTCAATATTTCAAAAGAAAAGACAACGAAGGAACTGATGGATGCATTGGCTAAACTGTATGAAAAACCCTCAGTTTCCAATAAGGTATTTCTAATGAAACGATTATTTAATATGAAGATGTCAGAAGGTGGGTCTGTTGCATATAATTTAAATGAATTTAATACAGTTACTAATCATCTAAGTTCTGTAAAAGTGTACTTTGATTATGAGGTCATGGATTTTCTAATCTTGTGATCATTTCCAGAAAGATGGAATGGCTTGGTCATGGTTGTAAGTAACTATGTCTCTGGTTAAAACACTCTAAACTTTGATGATGTTGTTGGTGTTATCCTTAGCGAGGAAATGAGATGAAAAAACATAGGTGAGACATTAGGTAATACGTTAAACATGGAGAATAGGGGAAGACAAAAGGATAGAGGAAAGGGCTCAGGGAGCCACGAGAATTCTACAAAGGGAAGATCCAAATCCAGAATGGAAAAGATAGAGTGCTGGAATTGTGGGAAGAAAGGACATCTGAAGAAAGAAACAAAGAGATGGACAACAAGAGAAAAATCAAGAAGAAAATGTAACAGGTGATGTGTTAAAAGATGGTTTGATTCTTTCTGTAGATAATATTTCTATGTCTTGGGTAGTAGATTCAGGGGCTTCATTTCATGCCACACCCTATAGGAAACATTGTCTAGATTATTTTCAAGGTGATTTTGGACATATTCATTTGGGTGATGATGCACCATGCAAAATTGTTGAAATGGGAAAGGTACAAATAAAGAAAAATAATGGAAACCAATGGTTGTTGAAATAGGTAAGACATGTTCTAGATCTAAGGAAAAATCTAATTTCAACTAGGCAGTTGGCAAGTGAAGGATGTATATCTATATTTACAGATAAGGTGTGGAAGGTCACTGAAGGATCATTGGTGATAGCAAAAGGAGATAAGGTAGGTGCATTGTATTTATGTACTAGTAATACTAACTCTTCTTTCTCTTTAGCTTCTACATGAGTGGATACAACACTGTGACATCATAGGATTAGACACATTAGTGAGAAGGGGATGCAGATACTTCACGAACGAAATTTGTTTCCAGATCTTAAACAAATTGATTTGGATTTCTGTGAGCACTTTGTTTATGGAAAACAAAAGAGAGTCAGACTTCTCAGAGTTGGAAAAGAAAAGAAGAGTGAAAGGTGAGAGCTTGTGCATAAAGATGTATTGGGACAATCTCAAGTATCATCTCTTGGTGGATATCATTATTATGTTACTTTTATTGATGATGCAACTAGAAAAACTTTGGTTTATTGTATTTGACAAAAATCTGATGTTTTTGATACTTTTAAGAAATGAAAATATTTGATTGAGAATGAGACAGGAAAAAGGTTGAAGTGTCTCAGATTAGACAATGGAGGTGAATATTGCATCAAGAAGTTTGATGATTACTTTTCATAACATGGGATTCATAGAGAGAAAACAGTTCCAGGAACACCATAAGAAAATGGTGTGTCGGAAAGGATGAATAGGACAATCATGGAGAGTGCAAGGAGTATGAGATTGCATGTTGGGTTCCCCTTATAGTTTGGGGAAGATGTTGTAGATATTGTTGTTTATTTGATAAACATAGGACCTTCAAGCTCTTTAGATGGTGGAATTCCAGAGGAGGCATGGATAGGTAAAAAGGTAAACTATTCATTTTTTAAGTCTTCCGGTTGTGAATCATTTGTCCATATTGATAAAGAAAATAGAACAAAGCTTGAGGCAAAATCCAAGAAGTGTACCTTTATTGGATACAGTGTTAATGATTTTGGTTATTGCTTGTGGGATTATGAAAATCACAAAATCATTAGGAGTAGAGATGCATATTCAATGAGAAGGTCATGTACAAAGATCAATTGCAGGGAAAGAAACAGGAAAAATAAAAAACAGAATACACAGTGCTTGATGAAATCGCTGAAAAGAAATTCCAAAGGTACCAGAAAATAAAAATATACAACAATGGGAGAAACAAGTACCTCAAACTCATGCAAGTGTTGTTAGAAGATATACCAGGTTAAGTAGACCCCTTGAATGATACTCTCCTTCATTATATTATTTATTGTTGACTGATTTTGGTGAACCAAAATGTTATGAAGAGGCAATGCAAGTAAACACTAAAAAGAAGTGGGAGCAAGGCATGAAAGAGGAAATTGATTCTTTGGTAAATAACCAGATTTGGGACTTGGTTCAGTTGCCTTCAGGAAAAAGAGACTTGCAGAATAAATGGGTTTATAGGTTGAAGGAAGAAGATGGAGGAGAAAATCAGTACAAGGCTAGACTTGTTGTAAAGGGGTTTGCACAAAAGAAAGGTATAGATTTTGATGAAATATTCTCTCCTATTGTTAAAATGACTTCAATTAGGACTATTTTAAGTATTGTGGCAGTAGAATATTTTCATCTTGAATAGTTAGATGTAAAAACATATTTTCTCCATGGGGATTTGGATGAAGAGATTTATAAGCAACAAGCACATGGGTATGAGGTCAAAGGGAAGGAAAATTCGGTATGCAGGTTGAAGAAGAGATTGTATGGACTAAAAAAAGTTCCAAGRMAATGGTATTTGAAGTTTGATAGGTTTATGAAAGAACAAGGTTACARTAGATGTCATTCTGATCACTGTGCTTATTTTAAAAGGCTAGCAAATGGAAGCTATATTATCTTTCTATTGTATGTACATGACATGCTTGTTCCAGTGTCTAATATGCAGGATATAAATGCTCTTAATAAGAAATCATATAATTCATTTGTGATGAAGGATTCAGGTGCTGCAAAGAAAATCCTTAGTATGAGAATAACAAGAGACGAGAAAAATAAAAAATTGACATTGTCTCAGGGTGAGTACATATAGAAGGTGTTGGAGAGGTTTAGAATGCGGAATGAAAAACCGGTTAGTACACCTTTGGCTAACCATTTCAACTTAACTAAGGAAATGTGTCCCAAGACATAGGAGGAGATAGAATACATGTCCAGGGTCCCTTATTCATCAACAATTGACAACTTGATGTATGCGATGGTTTGCACAAGACCGGATATTGCACATGCAGTGGGAGTTGTGAGAAGGTATATGAACAATCCATGTAAAGAAAATTGGGAGGTAGTAAAGTGGGTTCACAGGTATTTGAGAGGTATTGCTACTTATGCATTATGTTTTGGAGGTTCAGAGAATATTCTACAGGGATATGTTGATTCAGATATGAAAGGTGATAAAGATAGCAGGCGGAGCACCACATGGTATGTTTTTACTAGAGATGGAACAATAGTAAGTTGGATTTTGAAACTACAAAAAGTTGTTGCACTTTCAACAATAGAAGTAGAGTATGTTGCTACTACAAAGGCTAGTAAAGAAATGATTTGGTTACAGATGTTTATGGAGGAATTGGGAAAGAAGAAGGAGAATAGAAGGTTGTATTTTGACATTGAGAGTGACATTCATCTTTTAAATAACTCATCCTTCCATTCAAAGAATAAGCATATACATCTCAAGTACCATTTCATACGATCTGTCTTGGAATATGGACATTTGAAGTTGGAAAAGATATATACTAGTTAGAATCCTGCAGACATATTAACAAAGGGAGCAACCAAGGAGAAACTAAGTTCCTGCTCAATTTCAGTTGGCCTTCAGGCATGAACGTGAAGATGAGAAATTTTCCAGGTCCAAGGTGGATCATAGTCCAACATGTACAACAACAGTGGAGTTGTTGTGACCAGTCTCAAAGTGGGATATTGTTGGTTGTGGAGCCTAATTATCTTCTTGATTCAGAGGTATTCGTTTTCAGCCGTGTTTATATCCCATGAATATTGTACACCCCTCTATGTGGGGGGGTTGTAGGGGGGATTTCCTCCCCTGAGGGGTACAAGGGTATGGGGGTGAAGCCCCTGAAGGAAAAATTGCCTTGTAAAATATTGTAATTTCATAGTCAATCTAGACCATTCATTATACGATTGAAGATCTGACAGTAGAAGTTATTTTAGGGTTTTTTTCCCTAGAAGGAAATCCTATTTTTTATGAGGGAATTGTATTGTGGTTGTGTAAGTGTGTGATTATTGTATTCTGAGAGAGGATATTGTGAGAGAAAGAAGAGGAAGTTACTTCGGGTGTGTTGTAGGTTGTATCTCTTCATTTTGTTGGATAATAAAAAGGAAGGACCTGACAATTTCTATGGTGGACGTAGCCCACATTGGGTGAACCACGTATATTTGTGTCTCTATTGTATTGTGTATCTTTTGTGTTTTATTTCCTCATTTTTGTTTTATTTTATTGCTCCACAATCCTATTTTTCTAACAATTGTGGTATGAGCCTTTACAATACTTAGTTTTTCTTATGTACCAATGCATGAATCCTTCGTATTTATTTCCATTTTCCACAGTTTTCATTTAAATTCCGAAGTGCAGGTTTGATTTAGTATAGGTTCTGGTTCTACATTTCCTGTGCTTGCATCTCAAATTTTACGAACTCCCGGTCAATAATTTAATGTTAATAAATTAACATATAATTTTCCCAACACATGTTATATTAAACGCATTGGGTCTCATGATAACTTGATCACACCGATACTCACTATAACTTAAATGACCCAGGGCATACAAAACCTAAAACACACTGGTGCTTCATACACAAACAAGGCATAACTAATGCGCATAAATTATAATAGCATTAGTGCTCTGCATAAGATGAAAAAGGAGAAATAAATATGCAATAGTTATAAACATACCAGGGCATTTTTTTATTATATTAATGCGTCAGGGAATTTTCATTATATTAACACATCGATGCATTTTTATTATATTAATGCACCGGTGTGTTTTGACAAGAACAACATCGAAAAAAAAACCTTTGCTACAACCTCCACCCGCCCACATTTATTCAGTTATATGGAACATTTTCTAAAACCTCCACTAAAACCTCTATAGTCAATAGAGGAGGTTGTAGCATAGTTGTTTTTGAAAAATTTTCCAAATTTTGTAACACTAAATATCTCCATAAAAACCTCTGCTAGAAGGTGTTCTCCTTGTAGCATGGGGGCATGCTGGCACCCTAAGCTTTTGGAAAGATCGCATGCACACCACAAGTTGACACTCTGTGTGCACCATAAGTTTTCATGACGTGGCTCCAAGATTCAGTGCCCAATCCAATCAATGTTCTACTACACTCACCAACTAGTTTTGTACTGCATGCAAGGACTTGTGAAGTTTGCATGCATACTAAATCCTCTAAGATCTTTGGTAATGGTTGTAACCATTTTTGTAACAACCCAACTGGTCATGGTTGATCTTGTGGGTGAGTTGGAAAGTCTGTTATGATTTCCATTCTCCAGTAAAGATAAAATGAATGCATGTCGATATGTAAAGGTTGGATTTTGGTTAACTAGTTGTTCATTGTTATTTTAGCTTCTAAGAGTTAGGGTTTTAGTTAAGCATTGGCTCAGTGCTTGTTATGTTCTACTTCACTAGTTTCTCAGGAATTAGAGAAAGTAGATCGAGATCTAAGTGTATTGTTGGTATATGTTTCACTCTGAATGCACTCAGAGCAGGCTATGACCCTTTCTGTATTGAAATGTATCCAAATTACTTTGAGATTAATGAATTAAGCATGAAGCACCTTTCTCTCAGGATATTATTGATTCTAGTCTGAATGTATGCATGTTATGTATTATTCTGCACAACATTCATATGGATGTTATGAATGAATGTGAAATGATTTCATGGTCCTAAGTTGGATGTCACCTATATGTACTATTCCTTCATGATTTTCACAAAAATTCGGTCTCTGTGATTCTCATGGAATCTTGAGTGAGACTTTCTTTAGTCCTTGAAGGTTGAATATGTCAACGCCTATGGGGTATTTATTGGTAAATCCTTTTGAACCTTAGGTATGAAACCCCAATCCAACACCAAGATCATCATGTGATATTGAAAACTCACCCAATGTTAATATCCTCAAAACTAATCAAATCTAGAAGGTTATAAGGGAAATCATGGACTATTAGTAGTTTATTTAGTGACCAATTGCACCTTAGTAGCAGTGCAACATGCAACTGATCACACCTTGTTAGGAATGTAGGGTGTGACCTCCCTAAAAAACTCATAAACCCAAGGCAGAAAGGTATGTCTCAACATGACAACATCAGTAGGTCCTCAATATGTCTCTAGAGTAGAAAATAAAGCTATAACAATTATTTATTTCACCTAAAAAAATCTCATAAATCCAAGTAGAAAGATATGTCTCAACATGACAACATCAGTAGGTCCTCAATATGTCTCTAGAGTGGAAAATAAAGCAATAACAATTATTTATTTCAAATGCAATAACACAATTTATTTCCTGACATGAAAAAATAACTTTATTGTGAACACATGCTTGACTACAAAATAATTAGAGAGAGAAAATTTGGAAAATATATAAAACTTTGAGGCTAAGGACCTCTCTCTTTATATATATAAAATGTTAGTTTTTAACCAAAACATAAGCAACAATTAATTCTTTGAATGGGAAGGGCTTTATGCCAAAAGATGGAAATGAAAATATTAAAATATAAAGGACCTTTTTCTAATAGAAGCATTCAACATATGAGTCCTCCACCTTATTTTCTCTATCTTGGAATTTTAGAATCTAATTTTAGGCTATAAATAGAAGCACAATTTAAACTCATACAAATGCCTTTGAATATGTAGACACATGTCACATATAAGGCATATTATACTTACCATTGCACATAATGAATCGAATTTCAAACGTATTATTTATATTTCAACATAACTAATGAATATACACATTTTATTTCTCATTTCTATTCATTTATTCGCAAAATTATAGCTTAGCTACGTGTTTTTGGAAAATCATTATTTTAGTGCATTTCATAAAACAATGTCAAAGCCTCTCACCATACACATGTCTATCACAAGCCGATGCCCACACAATATCATTTTTCTCTGGATTTTTCTGAAACATCTCCAACATTCCACTTTATAATTTTTTGAAACATATCTAATGCTTCATCCACTAGAACATTGTTAAAACCTTGCACTCATTGCATTTATCTATTCCATTTAGGTATTTAGCGATGCCCCAAAATATCATTTTTCTCTGGATTTTTCTGAAACATCCCCAACATTCCACTTTATAATTTTTTGAAACATCTCTAATGCTTCATCCACTGAACCACTGTGAAAACCTTTCACTCATAGCATTCGAATAGATAATATTCCATTTAGGTATTTCATTAGGGATTTCATCATATAGTTTCAAGGCCTCTCCCAACAAACCCATTCTACATACTCCACAATCAAATAATTCAAGGACACCACACCTTGTTTAGACTTTTTTTCCAACAATTGCACTGCATCCTCCAAACATCCACATTTTGCATACATATCCACAAGGGAATTTCCCATAAAAACTGGATTGAAACCCCTCCTTATTATCATTCCATGAACTTCTTTACCACTTTCAAGAGAATCCAAATATGCATGGGTCATAATAACACTAGACACCATAAACTTACTTGGTCAAAATCTTATTATCTGCATTTGAAAAAACATGGTCAATGCCTCCTCACAACATCCATTTCTACCATAAATAACTACCATCAGAGTCCATGAGATATCATTCCATCGAGTCCAAAGTTATGTAAGCATTTTTCAAGATTCCATACTTGCCATACATGCTTAAAATATTTTTCCCTAATGATAGTTCGTTGCATATAAATCTAGTCAATGTATATTCAAAACTTTTTGTTAGAGCTAATTTGATATTCCAAAAGTATTTCTACCCCACACATATATAAATTTCTTCTAGTACAAACAAAAACATTTAAGCCTTCATTTTGTGAAATTAATTTCAATGACCAAAAAATGAATCCCTCAAGGTTTTTATTACAAGTTTTAAGAATTAAATTCCCAAAACAAAGAATGTGACCAATATCCAGCCTGCTATGCAACATTGAATTATGGGGCAGGTGGATTATAGGCCGGCGGATCTGAAAGCATTCAGATCTGCCGATCTATAATCCACCTGCCCCAGAATTCAATGTTGCGTAGCAGGCTGGATATCGGTCTCCAACAAAGAAACACCTTCTAACAAAAGGTTATAATCTGTACTTTAAGCATTGAATGCCTATAATAATTTCTACTCAATTAAGGCACAATTTTATCATGTGTTTTCCTTTTTTGTCGGGCACAATTTTTTTTCTAGGGAACTATTTCATTTTACTTTATCATGAGTACTGGATGTCTTAAGATGTAATGTTGTCATGTGGATTTTTCAAGTTTCATATATATATATATATATATATATATATATATATAGGGGCTTAATTTATACCTTGGCTATTGCATTTTAATGGTCTAATTCAAATTCTTATAATACTAGTGTACTATACTATAGCATTTTCTTTTATTCAACCATTGCACATCACAATTAAGTCCTCTAATACTACACAATGGCATTACCCAATCACCTACATCATTGCATAACCTTGAATGATATCCTTGGATTCTTTTCTCATTGTTTAATTGATTAATATTTTGGTGTTTAACAAGATTTTTTTAGGAGCATTTGTAATGTTTATAAATGTTAGTTCATTTTTTCTATTGCACCAATTGTAATTTAATACAAGGAAATGACAATTTACAAGATAAACATTGATCTATTTGGGCTTTATGGTTGTTGTAGGCTAACTATGTTTATACCTACAAAGTAGAAACATTTTGAGGCCATTATGTATTAGTCAAACTCAATGATTCATCTTTGGAACTAACAACAATGGTGAGTGACATGGGGATGTAGGGTGTCTAATTGTCCTTGGTTTTAGGACTTGCCACATTTTATTTTTAATCATTTTCTAATTTTGATGTTGTATACATACCTGGGTCGAACAATGTTGATAAAAAAACATGATTTAAGAGGATTTATGGGGTCACTAAACTATTTGAGAAACTGTGTAGATCACTTCTTAGATGCTTCATTTCCACTTAATGCATTAACTAAAGGAAATAAAGTATTTTAATGGGAAATTGTGGATTGTATCAATTTTCTCTCTGACAATGTATTCTTTAACAAGCATTCATGTATAGGGATATAATTATACATAAAAGAATATACCTCATGCCATTGTGATTTGTATAATCTGTCAATACAAATCGTATTATAGGTATAAACTCAATTTTTTCTCTCTTGTGGTATCAAAACCCCTATCTCGAATAGTTCACGTGTTTGATAGAGGAAAATGGTGAAGAATAATGTCTTAGCTTACTTAGTAGTCATTAGTTGTTTTTTGGGGTATATATATATATATATATATAACAAGATTAATTGACACCAAATAAATGATGTCATTTATATTCATTTGATCAAGAGATGGAAGTATCATAATAAAATATCTAGAAAAGTTGAAAATACAATCATGTTGAATCAACTATAGGAACATTGATTGAAATTGAAATATGTAACTCAACCTCCAAGTGGTGCTATAATTTAGATCAAATATTTGAGAAATAATGTTTTTAGTTGTGTGTGGCAAGAGGGATATGATATGGGCTAGGAGTTACAATTCACAAATAATTATATTATACAAACATATATAGTGCATGTCATAAATTAATGTCAAATATATTAGGTGCGACATCACAAAGTGTGGGCGCTGTTATCCCTGATTTTTAGGGATAACAAGGATATCATGTCTCGAGGCCCATAGGTCCTAGACATGGACTACTGAGAGTAGGATTGACCTGAGCATGGCCCCGGAGGGCCCATCTTTTTCTTCTTCCATCAACTTTATCTTGTCAGCAACAACAACATCCATCACCATCGGCTTGGTCTTGTATCAGAAGAGGTTCTTGCTCCATAAGGTAATTGATCCAGGTATCATGGTATGTGTCACTTTTGATCATTGAAACCTTTAAATATATTCATATGATTCCCTTTTAATTCTAACAACTTCTTGGATCTTACATTAACCCACTTGACCATGATTGGGGAGATTGACAGGGTACCCTAGCAAGCCTGTGCCCATAGGTTTTGGTTTGCCAC
>SNQJ01S0142077.1:0-24732 GCA_010110895.2 Picea sitchensis
TTTGGGCTCGGAGGGCTAGGACGTCCATAGATGTCCTAGGGCTAGGCGTACTAGTTGGTAGGGTGGCTGGTTTTGGGGTGTCTTCAGGAGCAAGATGTTGCGGCGCAGATTCGAGCTAAGGAGGCAGCATCAGATTAAGGTTAGTTATGAATCTTTAGAATGAAATTGTTAATAAATTTTATTTATTGAAATATCAGATTTATTATGCAAAATTGAGTAAATTTCAAAATTACTGCTCTGTTTTAATTCATGGTAGTTTAAATTAAATGACGGTCATTACATCTGACCCTTTATTTATTAATATGAATAATTTCATAAATAAAGGGTCATTACATTTTTAGCCTTCTACAGGTTAATAAGGATTTCCATAGCCTAAGACAAAATCCTACAAAACCCCCATTCTATTGAAACCCTCTAAAGAATGAGAAAGGTTTTAGAGGGGGACTATAATGGAGAGAATTATAAAAATGAGTTCACCAACCAAATAGGCACAATCCAAAAGAAGAGAGGGAGAAAATTCAATTATGGAAGAATAAAACTATATCACTAAGATTTAGTGTGATGCTATCCTAACCAAACCAAGAGAAACACCACTAGAAAAAACCTTTCTCATACGAAGACCAGTAATACTATCGAACTACACCATGAGAAACCATCACAGTTTAAGAAGAAAACAATTTCAAATGAATCCTACTTGCCAAAGGTTTGCAAAATCCACCATATTCCATAAACATATATGTAGCCCAATATGAAATAGTTTCACATTTCTTCGCAAGAATGGAGTAATTTCTATATAATGAGGAAACTTGCAATTAGGACAAAGGGGCCAAGCCATGATGGCTCCTAACTTTCCCCTTTCATGTTCCTTTCATATTTTACCAGTCATAGCATGGAGTGGTATGCATGGCTCAGGTGAATTGTGACATGACTCCTTTACATATACTTGCTTCCTTGGAACTAGATACAAAGACTTCTAGAGAAGTAACTTCGTTATGATTTTGGGTGTTAAATTTTTCAAAGAAACAACTTCAACAAAAACTTAAGAATTAGAATCCTATGATATAGAGACCTACTTAATAAGTTTTTTAAAGGACTATTTTTGATATTTTTGTCTCCTGACATTTATCGAGTAACTCTTATTCTTCATAGGATAATCCTTAAAAATAATATAAATATCTTTTCAATCAACAATATGGAGGGATTTCATTACTAAGTTTCTAGGTAGGGTGCATAGTGGCTCTTACAGAATATTTTCCCTCAAGAAAACACACACACACACACACAACATGTCAAGTGGAAAGGTGCTACCTAGAATAAATCATTCATAGAAAATTCAATATCACACTAAAAGAACAATTTTGTAGGATGGAAAGTCATTTGGGGTTGGCCTTGACCTATAATAAATCTGATTCTTCATGTATTATAACTACAAGTTAGTGTTATTGGCCATTCTAGGAAGAGAAATAAAACATAGAATCAAGACATCCAAAGGAACCCTAATTCATTTTTGCAATTCCAATTCTGATCTAGGTGGATATCGGTGGCCACTCACCTTTTCCAACTGGCTCAAAATAGTTTTCTGGCAATTTTGGTAATTTACTATTTTTAGCAGTTTTTCAGGTCTTGAACTTATGGAGCTGTTTTGAGGCCCTAAACGAAGTTATTTTGGGAAAAAGGGGATCAAATTGAAGTTTCCTTCATTTTTTCTCACACAAAATTTTTATTCCTCGGATAGATCTTTCTAACGGTGTATTGAGCGACCCAAACATAGATCGTATGCAAAAGTTACGCCCCTAGGAAGTTGACGTATCAACTACACCCATCGGGGCCCGAAAACCTTTTGGATTTTCATCTTTCACTGTTAGGGTTTTGGGTTTTCCTTATGTTAAGAAGGCCCTTAGAGCCTCATTGTAATAATCATCTTCTTACAAATGTGAGTAGTCGTCACATCTCTTCTCAGAGATAAGATGCCACCATTCTAGTGAGTCTTTCACTCTGTATCTTACAGTCTTTGTACATTTTAGCTCATTAATAGAAAATTGTGTATTATTGTATCTCTATGTTTTTGGTTGCATCTCTCATACATTTTTGTTATATTATTGTATATCTGCGATATCTATGTGAAATTAATTATTATATATCCTCTCTCATTTCATGTCGAAAATAATCTGGATCAATGGTATCAGAGCAGGCTACTCTTGATTGTTTTTTAGTGCATGTCCCCGACGAGGTCCGAGTATAGGAAGTTGGGTCTCGAGCTTTTCTCTATTGAAGACAATTTCTCTCGCACGCCCAAGAAACCCTCCATGGCGAAATAAAAGAAAAACGATATAGTGGATGATCCTATCAATTTGTTGCTTGAGCAAGCTCTCATGCGATATAGGGACGGAATGATGGAGAATTTTTCCCACATCCTTCAATTCCTTCCGATAGCAACAGGTGCATCTTCATAAAACAACAACCTTGGAGGCACCTCACCTTTCAAGGTACAAGTTAATTTTTATATTCCTATATTTGAAGCGCAAATAGATGAAGAAGCCCTAGACAAATGGTTAAACTTGCTAGAAGGTTATTTCTCTGTTCACAATTTTTTCAATAGAGAAAAGATCACCTTCAAACTCCTTAAATCTCTCTTCCATGTCAAACATTGGTGGGAAACTTACTGGGAGTAGAGTCACACAAAGGAGTTTGGAATAGATGGGGCTGAGCCCACTTGGGATTTTTTTGTGGATGCAGTAAAGGAACAATATTACCCTATTGGAAACTATGAGGACCAATACATGAGATGGACCACACTACGACAAGAGAGGGACCAAGCAGTTATGGAGTTCACCAATACCTTCCACACCTTGCGCACCAAGTTGGGTATCAAATACTCCGAAGGAAATTTGGTTCTGAAATATCGTGGGGCTCTACACAGATACATCCAAACTAAAATGGATTTTATAGATATCTCATCACTCGGTGCTGCTTATCGATATGATGTTAAAATCGAATAGAAATTTAAGCACCAGAACAAACAGGAGTTCAGGTCTGCAAATCCACAACAATCAAAGTATGACAAAGATGACCCTAAAAAACTGTCTCTCGAAAACCATTCCAAGCCACATGAAAAGAAGGTTCACGGGAAGACAAAGAAGGACACTGGAAAATGGTGTGATTTACACAAAATCCCCTGGCACAACACCGATTAATGTCCCTCAAAAAAATCATTGGTGGTTAAGATCAAAGACAAGGATCCGAACCCTAATTCAGAATCTGATTCTAAAAATACTGGTAAAAGACAGATCATTGATGTAGACCCCACTTCTATTATTGCGACCACAACAATTCAACCAAAAGAACCAACAGATCTTGAAGAGGGGGAGCGCATTTTTCATTCACAGATGTGGGTGAAGGGGACCCCACTGCATTTTATTGTTTATAGTGGAAGCCATAAGAACCTCATCTCAACAGAGGTCGTCAAACAATTGGGATTGTCGACAACACCACATACACATCCATACAACATCGGGTGGCTTCAGCAAGGACGAGATATTTGTGTCAACCAATAGTGTCGATTGTCATATGTCATCCAACCCTTCGAGGATGAGGTATTATGTGATGTTTCCCCACTGGATGTCTGTTATGTTCTCTTGGGCCAGCCATATATGTGGAGACACCATGCTATTTATGAGTCTAGACCTCATAGTATCATTGTTACTTTTGGGTGTCATATCTACAAAATACCAGAAGTAGTTCTAACTATTGTTCCACCTAAACAATGCCACAAGGTACTATCTCATACTACAAAATTCAGCTTCTTCACAATCTATTCAAAATATGAACAAAAGGGTACTACAACCCCTACAACCTCAGTCCAAACACCTTCTATCCAACAAAAGCAGGTCGACAAGATTGCAACAAAGTGTAACGATTTCGTTTTCACACATGAACCTTATGTAGCCAGACTGGTTAAAAAGTTCCAACCCTTCCATCCACATGTTCATGAGAACCTTCAACAAGCTAAGCAACACAACTTCCCCAACAAGGCAAGCAACTCATCAAGATGCAGATTCAACAATCAATTTTTCCTCTCCCTCAGACACGCAACACAAAGGAGAACATTGCTTCCAAAGGAGGGAGGATTGATCTAGGTGGATATCAGTGGCCTCCCAACTTTTCCAACTAGCTCAAAACAATTTTCTAGCAATTTTGGTAATTTACTATTTTTAGCATTTTTTCGGGTCCTGAACTTCCATAGCTATTTTGAGGCCCTAAATGACGCTTTTTGGGAAAAAGGGGAGCAAAATGTAATTTCCGTCATTGTTTCTCACACAAAATTTGTATTCCTCGGATAAATATTTCTAACGGTGTATCGAGCTCCCCAAATAGAGATCGTATGCAAAAGTTACGCCCCTGGGAAGTTGACGTATCAACTACCTCCATCGAGGCCTGCAAATCTTTTGGATTTTCATCTTCTGGGGTTAGGGTTTTGGATTTGCCTTATGTTAAAAAGGCATTTAGAGTCTCATTGTAATAATCATCTTCTTATGGATGCGAGTAGCCATCACATCTCTTCTCAGAGATAAGTTGTTACCATTCTAGCGAGTCTTTCACTCTGTATTTTACAGTCTTTGTACATTTTAGCTCATTAATAGAAAATTGTGTATTACTATATAAATTTATTTATGGTTGCATCTCTGATACATTTATGTTATATTATTGGATATCCATGATATCTCTTTCCAATTCTTTATTATATCTTCTCTTTCATTTCATGTCGAAAATAATCTGGATCAAATTCCATCAAAGGTTTATGTGTGTGTGTGCGACATGGTGAATGTCCACACACATATAATAGATTGAAAAAAAATACACCCCTTAATTTACATAAACATTTTATGACACTTACATAATAACTCTATATTTCAAATAAGAAAATTAAATGTAGAAAAATAAATAACCTAATTAAATGTAGAAAAATAAATAACCTTTCCAAATATGTAATTTTTATTTATGAAATGTTTCATAACCATATCAATTTTGATTTTTTTCTACCATTGATATTCTTCCCTTTTTGGAGTGTGTAAAATATATGTCTTAGTTGTAGCAGTGCTTGTTTGAGAATCTAAATGTTGGACTCATTATCTAAAAATTGGTATATGTATAGAGGACAAGAAGTACTAGTGCATGGTTATTTATTCAAATGGAAAAGTTTTTTTTATACATATTTTTAATTAATAAAGTCAATGAACAATTTTGATTTTTTTCTACCATTGATATTCTTCCCTTTTTGGAGTGTGTAAAATAGATGTCTTAGTTGTAGCAGTGTTTGTTTGAGAACCTAAATGTTGGACTCATTATCTAAAAATTGGTATATGTATAGAGGACAAGAAGTACTAGTGCATGGTTATTTATTCAAATGGAAAAGTTTTTTTTATACATATTTTTAATTAATAAAGTCAATGAACCTTGAAATTAGTATGTGAAGTATTCGTGTAGTGCTTTGAGGTCTTAAATAATCAAAATGTCTTATTCTTTAATTATTTTTGTAATTAACATGTAAAGCTGAATTTATGGTGGTGTATCATAATTTTTTTAAATCATTGAGGAAAGAAAAAGTTATAAGCGAAAATAAGCAATCCATTTCTTAATTAATGGGTTATGCCACTATTATTATAATAATAATAATAATAATAATAATAATATATATATATATATATATATAATCCAAAAAATAGATCTCATTATGTTTCCAATTTAATAATCTATGAATATATTAACACCTTTTAATATATCTTCAAACCAAAAGATGGAAAGAGGAAACAAAAATGTTTTATTGACTCTTCGAACCAAAATAAAATAGTGAATTAAAATAGTGAAAGAGAAAAAAAAATGTTGAATTTGCTATGGTCTAGTCATTTCGTACAATTAGATTAGTTACTCCAAACCTAAGTTCACAGTAGACACATATGATGAGATATGAGACATAAAAAATGAAAGATGGATGTAATAAATATCATTACACATGAGTGACTTTTTATGAAATTCAAATTTTCCACATGTGCTAAGCTCTTTCCTAGATTTTAAATTTCACATAACCAAAACACATTCATGATCTACTGATACATAATGCATGTATTAGAAACTTATTTTGAGTATAATTGTGTTCTTATTATTGTTTATATTAGAAATTATAGTGAATATAAATGCACCCAATGCACAATCTACATCAAATATACAATAATAAACTAATAATCTTGGTCATTTACTTAGTGTAAAATCTAAAATCATTACACACAAATAGTTGATTGATTTTAGTGAAATTAATAAAAGTGATTTATTGTATAATTCAAATTCACTACTTGTAGGTATGGAGTTCAACAACTGAGGTATATACGGGTTGATGACCCTACTTCTGCATAACCTAATGCCTAATCCAAATTGGGAATACTTACATTTATAGTTACATTTTTCTTCAATATCAAGGCCCTAGACATGGTTAAGGGAGGAAACATAGGCCTTATATTCTAAATGAGGCTTATAAAAACATAAGGACAATACAAACTGCTCAAACCACCACACAAAACTTACTAATCCTATCCTTAGCCTCCAAGTGGGGATATGTGTTATTTTTATGGTATTAGTAGGGAGTAATGGTCTCTACTGATCTATGAAATAGGTAGATATAATAAACTAGACAATGTAATAGAACATAACACAAAAAAGGAATAGATCCTTGGAAGGGTAGGGCCTTCATATTCATTTTATCAATGAATGTATTCAATTTATAGACTTGAGTTGAGGGTTCATTTTCAAATCGAGGTTAGCCCCTTTAGGAACCTCTTCATGTCTACACAATAATCGTCGATTGTGTACTTATTTCACACCCATTATATCCTTTTTTCTTGTTTTAAATACAAATCCTTATCTATGGTGGTGTTAGAAGAGAAATTAGTAGTAATGAAGTTGTGGAAGGATGCAACAAAGGGGTCTTTAGTACATTCCATATTTACAATCGCACCTCTAGTCACCTAATCACCTTTATTCCAAAGGATAAAATAAATCCTCATATTGATTCCTAGGATAATGATAAATTTTGTTCACTCTAGCCAACTCTTTATCCTAGTTCTTAAGAACTTGAACATGAGTCCTATCTATAAAAAAAAATGAAGAAAAAAAATGTATTTATGTTAGTTTGATATATTTCATTGTATTATAATCGATGAATGAACATGGAGAGTAATTATAATGGATGTACATAATTTGGTTTGGTGTCTAGAGCATGGAATAATTGTTAAAATCCAAGGTTGGGTTGAGCCACAAGTATAATATCTATACGCAATCGTGAAGGCAATGAGAAAATACATTAGTGTGCATAATATAGGGATCTCAAGCTAGGTTGAAAATAAAGTAAAAATCTATATTTGGTTCTGTTTGGGGCCATTAAATGATACTTGTAGGGGGCATAGTAGTAACAACATGTTAGCATATCAATACAATTATTTCTTGAAAACAAATTGATGAAATCTTGAGGATATCCTTTTCTTATGAGTATGGATTTTGGCACCATATGGATGTTTTGAGGAATAGGTATGGTTTTCAAGACTCTAGACATGGCCATGGGAGGAAAATCACATACTAGTTTCTAAATTAGGATTGTAGTCATATAATGATAGTAAAAACATATCAAACAACCAAACATGACTATTAAGTGCATTCTAGTCACCTAATAATAGTAATGATGATATGAGGTCCCTTGCATGGTATATGATCCTTACAAGGAACTGTTGGGACCTATGTCCTTGGATCTTGTGCGTAAATGGAGTCACACATGGTACACCAATTGCTAAATTTATTCCCATATACCCCTCATAAATAAACATTTCCATCTATAGGGCCTTCATGGTGGATTTGGACCTTGTGCATGCCTCATGAGATATAAAAAAAATATTAAGGCCTATGTCCTTGTTTTCTATCATTGAAAAATACCATGTAGAATTGAGACCCATTTTCTCTACACTAAATGTAAAAATTATGCATGTATACCACTTAAAGGTAACGACTCTAGATATAATTCATTTAGGGTAGTCAGGGTCCATGTGCATGAACCATGACCCATGGAGGAAATTCTTAGAGCTTGTGTCTCTATATTTTGGTCCTAAATAACAACCTAGGTAATAAGACACATATTTTCTAAAAAAGGTGTCAAAATCCTAACCATATCCTAATTGCAGGTGAATGGTTACATATTCACATAAAATCTCTGGAGGATTGGCACCCCATGTATGACTTATGAACCATAGAAGAAAATATTAGTTCAAGTATGCCTAATTTATGTATATAAATGATGTCATGGGATACAATAACTATTACTTATTAGGGTATAAGTGTGTATTTTACATACCTTTAAATTTTTAGCTCACCTACATAACCCATCAATGTTATGCCAAACATCAAAATTATTCTTAGATTTAACTTGTAGGCCAACAATTCCCTTTACAAA
Organism: Picea sitchensis; assembly: GCA_010110895.2. Lineage (NCBI taxonomy): Eukaryota > Viridiplantae > Streptophyta > Pinopsida > Pinales > Pinaceae > Picea > Picea sitchensis. The sequence goes on from SNQJ01S0142077.1 coordinate 8,489, forward strand.
GCCTTTGTTCTAGTTCTCGACCCTATGCATGTACTATCATCCCTAGAAGAAATGTTTTGGGCCAAAGTTCCTAATTTTACATCACCAAACATTAAATCTAGTGATGAGACCCATACATGGCCCCTCCAATTCTCAAAATAATTCCCATATCTCACATGCAACCTAAATATTCGATTTATAGGTCATTTCTGATGACATAGGGTTATGTTCGAGGATTTTGATACCCAAAAGTAAATGTTAGTAAATAATCATTCATGTTTTCACATTGAACCATGGTCTAGGCAACATGACCCATCTATAATATGAAAAGTGTTAGAATTATGCCCATCTCCAACACATATGCCAAATATTACCTCTATAGGATCTCTATGGTGGTTTGCAAATCCATACATTTCACATATAATATCTATGTGTATCCTTATCACAATCCAAATATTATCTTTAACAATGATCTATGTTTCTTTCAAGCCCTATGTAGGGCCCATGAGGCCTTAAAGGAAATCTATGCATACATATCCCTATATTTCATCCTAGAACCATAGATTGGGACATGAGACCCACTTATGTTGTGCTAGTTTTTGAAATTGTTTCCATATCCCACTAATAGGAGAACAATTTCCTCTATAAATCCTACATCATTGTATGGACCCCTTACATGTCCATGACAATTTAAAAAATAAAAAATATTTTGTCTAGTTTATGGTGGGAAAACACTAAAAATCATGTCCATATCCCATTTGTAAATTAATTATTCCTGATATTTTAGTAGTTTACATCCCTATTTATAATTATAAGTCATATAAAAGACAACTAGGGCCTATGATCATGGTTATTAACTCTAAAGTTTCATTTTTTTTGGCCTCAAATCATCCATGAACAATAGTTACAAAGAACACACACATGTTTATATATGGCAATATCATGCATGGACTATTAAATAAATTATTTTCTTAAGTTCTTCATATTGTGTGTGTGGTTTTTTTATATAAAAACAAACACATTCTTTGTTGAACTATAATGCATGTGGTTTCCTTTGACCTACCTTACATATTAGTTGAGATGCTAGATTTATGCCTCTTTGATCCAAGTTTTTCCAAATGCAAATTGATGATCTATATTTTTGTAATATGAGTGAGATTTTTAGATATTGGATTTCATGTAAAAGGTCCACCAACTTCATGAACAAACCCATACATAATTCAAAAATCCCTCACAATAGTAAAATCTTAGTTGTCTTAGAACTAAAACGCCAAAAAAAATACTCTTAAACTCTAAAATATCTAATTCAAAAATCCCTCACAATAGTAAAATATTAGTTATCTTAAAACTAAAACGCCAAAAAAAAATACTCTTAAACTCTAAAATATCTAAAATATGATCAAAATCAATATCTTTATGAAAATAATAACAAAGATAATGAATGTTGACATAATAATTGTAAATGTCCACTATAACCATCCAATAACAATGAATTATAAATTGATATAACCATCCAATAACAATGAATTATAAATTGATTTAATCATCCCGAGGGTGAATTATAAAATATCTATTTTGATGAGTATTTAACATAAAAAATAAAATAAGCTTAACCATTATCAAAACACACACAAACACACACACACATATATATATATATACTATTCAAACTATTAAAAATATATATACTATTCAAACGATTAAAAATAGAAAAATATGTAATTTTACAAATTTCTTAAAACATATTTATATCTCAACTTTCTTCTAATATAGCGTTTATTTATAACTTTCCAACTGAGACATTGTTTCAATATTAATAAACACTTCAAATAGATTTTAATTCAATACCATAAACTAATGGAAAACCAAAATTAATGGTAACCTCAACAACATTTTAGGGAAAACATGTGTGAGTTTAGGGGTTGTTAGATATTGAAGAAATGTCTATTTCATGCTTAGGGATCGATTCAAACAATGAAGTAGAGCCTTTGGCCTTATCTCAAGGATTGGTGATCTTCATTACTAGAGGGGTAATTCAAGTCATGATGATTATAAACTCCTCCATTGTCATCATCCATATGTATTCTTAGACATCTCTAAAGAGAATCCCTTCACAAAAATCATCATTATATCTCAAAATTTAATTGAGGAATTCAAAACTATATCATTCTTTAAAATGGAGGGGATAGTAGATGTCCTCTCCCCTTCCCATGTCTTTTTTTAGTTTTTTCAACTATTTGCATGGATAGCCTCAAATCATCATCAATTTGTTACACACCAAATTCCCACACCATTAAGATTTGTGTTTATGTATCACATTCTACTAGGTGTTGGAGTTATGTATCACTTATGTATCACATTCTACTAATTGTCGTAAGTGTCGTATGCACCTTATAAAGTGTCGTATGCACCTTACTAAGTGTCACATGCATTTTATCAAGTGTTGTATGCACCTTACTAAGTGTCGCGTGCACTTTATTAAGTGTCACAAATTCAAGACCATGTTAAAGTATGTGTCATGATCCCTAGACAAGTTGGAAGAGAAATATATCATTTGAAGGTCGGAATTCTACACTTTTACTTCATATTTTAACCATATTTGATTATCATTGCCCTCTTTCCCATACACAAGGAGTGATGAAATCTAGACTATCATCCCCCTAGAGTGTCTTAGGGAGTAATGGTCACCTTGTACTCATTGTTAAGGGATGGATGAAGAGGTTTCAACCTTTACACATTTTTCTAAGGAAAATATTTGGGGATATATGAGTTTTCTTGGGTCAAGGACTCAAGCCATATCTATTTTCTCCATCCTAGGCACTAAATCCCAACCTCATGAGCTAAATCCTCAACCATTTCCCAAACATATCTCTCATTTTTTATGCCTCAAAGCATACAATGAGTGTCATGCTTGAGTGAAAGAGGGGAAGATAATTCAAGAACATCACACTTATGATTGTGTGGGATACAAGGGGATGGAATGGAGATATTGGAGGAGGTTTTTGCAACATCAAGTTAAAGATTGTAAGTGCTTCCATTTTCTTCATCTTTCCATTAATAAATAGCTTGGCACATTCCTTTCATGTTTGTGCATTTAAGTGTTTACATGTATATTGTTGTGAAAATAATCATAGCTAGATATATTTTTACTTGACATTGTAGTGTGGATGAAAGGGAACTCATCTTGCTCTTTTACAGATATTTTGTTGTGCCTATGAGCTTAGATATCAAGTTCAAAGGGCTGGAGAGTGAGGACAACCATTGTAAAAATGTGTGTCATTTATATCTCTCTTCTATCATAATTGTAGAAATAGTCTAAAGGGGAATTAGTTACCATTTTTTTTCCTTCGGTCTTGGATCAAAGATGGGGTCTTGATCCAAGGGGGATTTCCCCTGTCTACAAGGAGAACTTTACCACAATGGAAAATTGGTGACTGTGTTTGGGAGAGAGATTTCATTAGTATTTCCTTGGTACTTTTCATCCCTTGTTAGATTTCAAGTCTTAGTTTATCTCTGATTTTGATGCTTCTTCTTTTATCACTCCCCTTACCACATCATCATTGGTAAGCTATTTGAGCCAAACACTTGATCCCATTCAAATATGGGAATTGTTTTTTTCTTTTCCTCCACTTTAAGGAATTCATACTTCCCTCATAAGGGAACAAAGAGTGATAATTTCAAGATAATATCCCCTCAATAGTGGTCTAGGGAGAGATAGTCCCCTTTTTATCACCTTGTGGACATGGTAACAGGGGCAATAATCCATTTTTCAAGTGAATTTGTAGCCTTTTTTTCCTTTGTTTTATCAATGTTTTTCCTCATATATTTGCATTAGAGTCCTATGAACTTAATTTTGTCTTTGCTTGATTGAAGTTGACTAATTATCACATTTTATTGTCTCTTTTGAGTTTGCAAATCCATCAATTTGTGAAATGAGCATGACTGCCTTGGGATAACTTGATCATTTGGTCAAAGTGTGTCTTAACTGTAGTTTGATCCTCATCACGAAGGTTTTTAAACTTCTGTTATTTTGATTTCAAGACTTTATAAGTGCTTCACTTGATTTATTTTGAAGTTTTCCTCATTGATTTTGGATTCCAAGTGTTGTTTTGAGCATTTTGTTTGAGCTTCTTATGGTCTTCTTTGGAAAGATTTTGATCCTTTGAGTGTTTGAAGCATTGTGGTATTATTACAACTTGGCATTAATCCTTAATTATTTCCACTTAATCTCATAGGTTACAATAAGTGTTATTCTATATTTTCCATCTGTGTGTTCTTATTTGAACTTGTGTTAGAAGCATTATGACATTTGGATTCTTTCAATTCTTGCTAAGGTGCATGTTTTGTTTGGATTTTTTTCTCCGTAATCCTTTTCTTTGACATTGAAATATTTCACTTAAATTAAGGAAGAATAAAACATTTCATTTGAAATCATTTCATTGCATTTAAAAACAAACAATAATTCTTGGGTTCTAGTTAGTGGGTGGAGCATTTTTGAGCTTGCATTTTAAAGAAAAGTAAATTGATTTTTTTTATTTTTTTATTTGAGTCATATACCAAACACCTTTTGCATTCAAAGATTAGTTCACATTTCTTGCATTGAATGTTACACTAGTTTCTTTGCTTGAAACCTCTTGCTCCTTCTTGTAGATAGGATTCATCGAAACTAAATATTGCATTCCATTCATTTTGTCTTTTGAAGTCTTCTTGGATTCAAAGTGATAAGACGATACAATTTCACTTCCATTTACACTTTTGAGTAACAATAACCATAAAAGGAATAGGCGCATAATCTAAAATCAACTAGACTTTTTTTTTATATAGAAAACCAACAAGTCTAGGATTTTAGGGCCTTAGTTGTGGAGTGGGAAGTAAATTCTCCAAGGCTACTAAATAAGATTGTAGAACATTAAAGAGTGAAAATATTGAATTGTCATATAGGCATAGCCAAGAACCCCCTCTAACATAGGGCATAAACAAATGTTCGTGTGTGAAAGAGCAACGAATATTACCCCTCCAAAGATTTACCAATCATAGTGGAAAGAGAATATATTGGGGGTTTTTCTTGAGTGTTACTAGTTCATTTGGTCTTGGTGCTTTGTGAATCTCAAATATATTTGAGGTCCTCAGGAGTATTATCGGTCCACTTTTTTTCAGTCCTATGGAAGAGCTTCATACTTTGTTATATTTCCCATACGTTTGGTCCCGACTATCGATTGTAACCCTATGTAGGCTGACTGCGAGTTAGTAACCCTAGTAACCTTTCCTAGGTATCTACAGAGGTGATTGTGAGGGGTTTCCTAGGGTACCTAGGAAATACGTCATATCAAACTTATACTACCCATGGAGGGTGACCCTACGAAGTGACGGTGGTTTGTCTTGAGAAGGTTTGTCACATGGAGGTCGAGGTAATTGTTTATCATATCTTTGTCGATGGCCTCATCTCCCATCTCCACAAGATCCTTTCTTCTTTTATTGCCTATTACAAGGGATTTGTTTTATTTCTCTTATCTTATAGGGATTCTCGTAGTGTGTTCTCTTTGGTTTAGTGACCTTAGGTTGAGTTTGTGTCTATGGTAACATTTACTGGGACTACAAACCAAAGAACCCATTTTCACAGGGAACCTTTTGTTTTTCTTTGTTTTTGAAATGTTGGTCCTCCCTATATTACTACATTGAGTCTTCATGGATTCCCCATTGGGTTACCAATATGGATGTTTTCCACTCCTGTGATCCCAAATTCTCTTGTTTCTTTGAATTTAAGACCTCCACCCTAATAAATCAACCAATTTTTCCCCTGTTTCCTTCTTCTCCCATTGTGTCTTCTTCCATTTCTTCTTCTCCACTTGGTGAAAGTATTAATGCTAGTAACGAGGAGGCTCAGAAGAAGAAGAAAATGAACATTAATAAGAAGATAAATAAGCAAGGGGGAAATCAACCAACAATTTTTAAACATGTTGGTAGTGTTGATGGTATTGACAAGTCTACCAACACATGTTGCAAGCCCAAATTCCCTTGAAGGCTTTGTAAGGGTGACCACGTCCTTAAGGATTTCCCTGGTATTCCAAAGATTTTAAAAGCGTGGTATCATGGTTCTCAATAAACCATGTCGCCATACATTGTAGGTCATGCTAGTCACAACCCAATAACCAATAATCATTAGATTGGGGGGAAAAAGGGTCATCTCAAGATTCCTTGATGGTTACTGAGAAAGGAACTGCACATATCTTTTCCATCATATGGATGAAGCTTCACAATTGTTGGAAGAAATTGTTTTTTTCCCATGAACAACCTATAGTTTCTTCCAATGAAACTTCTCCCAAATAACCATTGGTTGATGAAGTGGTTGATCCAATTCCATCCTCATTCAATCCCACTCTCCCCTTAGAGACTGGAGTTAATAAAGTGGTTGGTCCAATAAAATCCTTGATCGATACCACTCTTGCCTTGGAGAGTGAAATGGATACTGCTCAAGTATTTCTTGTCACTTTATATTCCTCTAGACAAGGGGTAATTTAACATGTCTCTACAGAACCCTCTCCAAATAATGAGGTCATTTCCTTTGATTGGAATATTCTGACAGAACCTCGCCTTCCTACCTACCTTCCTTTCAAAATTATTGTGAAGGTTTGTGATAAAATAATAGCTCATAAAACTATTATAGACAAAGGAGCTTATATTAGAATTTTATCATCAACTGCTTGGAAAGATATGGGATCCCCGCAGCTTGTGTTGGTGACCCATCATCTATGGGATTTTAATAGAAGATCTACCGAACCTTTAGGGATATTTCTTCATCTTCCCATCACCTTAGGAGGGAAAAATGTATGCATTGATGTTAAGATAGTCGACGACTCCTTGGAATTTAATTTTCTCCTTAGGTGTGACTATGTTTATGCTATGAAATCTCTTGTGTCCAAACACTTTCGATTGATGCATTTCTCTCATAATGGAAACATTGTGACCATTGACCAACTTTCGTTCATTATCCTTGATTTGATTTCCAAACATTCGACTCCCATGAATATTCCTTATATGAAAGTGGTATCCCACCCACCACAACTCAATTATGTGGAATCATGTCCCTTGTGTTCAACTCTGAATGAGAAGGATCCTCGCTCTATATGCTCACCATATTTGGAATTAGATCCGGTATTTGACATGGTGAACCACTCAATAGGGGATTTGGAGCCTCATATTCCCCTTGTTACCCTACTTAGTCCCTTGACATGTATTCCTTCAAAAATGTTGTTCTTTTGTCTGATGAAGACCTCTTGGAAGCCATGGTAAAGGGTGTCAAGCAATGTTATCATTTATGTGTCAATCTCATTAAAAAATGAAATAGAGGATTAAGAGAAAAGTTCTCGTTTCTATGTCAAGCTTGTTAAAAATTGAATCATAAGGTTTACAAGCATAGTTATCATTTCTGTGTGAAGCTCGTTAAAGAATGAAACAAATAACCATGAGAAAAATTCATTTTCTATGTCAAGCTGGTTAAAAAATGAAACAAACCCTCGTTTGATTGAGTTGACTCTTTCACACTCTTTTTAGACTAATTATCGAATGGAGTAATTACAAAAAAATGAATACTCTAGTCAACCTTGGCTAGAAGAGTTCTCCCTTGTATTGTTTTATAGTTTTTTGGGCTTGGGGGAATAAATTTACAAAAAAGAACACCCTTGTATTCGTTTTTAATATATTTTCAAACTGTTTAAACATGAAAAGACAACTGTGCTTTCCTTCTTTCGGTTCATAAAATTATGCATAGAAGATGAGCTATACCAATCATCTATTATCCTCCTCAAGCTCATTAAAAACAAATAAGTACTCGCCCTCCATGGTGGGGGAAAAATTGAAGGAAGTGGGTCAATTTTTTGAAAGCATTTGGTAGTTGTGTGTTGTCTCTCTTGTTTGTGTTTCATATTATAGTTGGGTAATTTTCTTGTCTCTAAGATATACCAATCATTTGAGTCCTCACATTCCTTCAACTCACCTGAAGAGTTCCCCGGTGATCATCACACTATATTTTTCTCTATCTCTCAGTTGAGTGAATGATTCCAAGTCATTGTCGTTCCTCACAATGTTCAAGGGAAGTTTCACTTCAAACCAACCACTCTGCATTATTACCAACTTTCACCCTCGTGTCGGTCCATACTCAGTTTATCTATCATCTTACATCACTTTCCTATGTTAGTTTTTTGTCGATAATGGGCAAAACATCATGGCCCTCCTTCGACGAGTCTATTCCTATCGAATTCAACACATTATTCAAGAATTAGGCTTAGAAACCAATTAGTACCATGGAACCTGCATGCCTCAATGGCAAGTCTCCTCCCTTTCGACAATAGGCTTACATCATTAGCCTTTGATCAAATGATTCCATGAATGTTTGACTTCATCTCATTTATTCACATTCACCGGAATGTAATAGGGTACCTTGGAATTAATTTTCATCATTGGTGATTTCCCTCACACTTGTTAGAAGTATACATCAATGACTGGTAATCAAATGGTTTCTGCCATGTTTGATATCAACACATGTATTCACATGACTATAATCGTACCACATTGGGATTGGGACGAAAACCCTCGGAATGCACCTATGTTACGTGCCTACCCTAGGTTGTGATGGAGATTGTCGAAGTACTTATAATATTCAAGTCATTGTGCTAGAAATATCATGATATGTATACTATCACATATACCCAATTTGTGATGGTCCCTAGTTGTGTTTTATCATATCGTAGCTCCATTATGTATTCGTTCGTGGCTAAGACTTGATTGAGTCATGGAGATATGGATCCATGTTTTATCTTTGGTGGCCATATCCTTAGTCATTGCTTTCATGGATTCATAATGTATTGGTCGACAATTGTTCCTTGATTCATTTTATTATGAGCATGGGTATTCCTACCTCAAGGATGATGCATATATATTGTTTGATGTTTGTTTGCAGCTTCCATCCAACTGTCATCTTCCAACACCCTCACATAAATATTTTTGTAAAGTGTTTTAGACATCATCTTTTATTCTAACCTCACACTTTAGGGGGGCATCTGTTACACACCAAATTCCCACACTACTAAGTGTCTTGCTTATGTATCACATTCTACTAAGTGTCTTGCTTATGTATCACATTTTTCTAAGTGGCTTAAGTGTAGTATGCACCTTACTAAGTGTTGCATGCACTTTATCATTTGTCTTATGAAACTTACTAGCTATCACATTCACTTTATTAAGTGTCTCATGGACTTTATTAAGTGTCACAAATTCATGACCATGTGGGAGTACGTGTCAAGATCCCTAAAAAAGTTGGAAGAGAAATATATCATTTGAAGGTCGAAATTCTACACTTTTACTTAATATTTTTACCATATTTGAGGATCATTGCCCCCTTTACCATACACAAGGAGTGATTAAATATGGACTATCTACCCCCCTAGATTGTCTTAGGGAGCGATAATTGCTTACTCAGTGTTAAGGGAGTGATGAAAAGGTTGCCATCATTCCACCTTTTTCTAAGGGCAAGATTTTGGGAGATCTGAGATTGTTTAGGTTAAGGATTCAAGCCATATCTCTTTCTATCCTAGGCACTAAATCCCATCCTCACAAGATAAATCCTCAACCATTTTCCCAAGATATCTCAAAGTTATGCCTCAAACCACTATATAATGAGGATCATGCTTGAGTGAAAGAGTGGGAGAGAATTGAAGAACATCATACTTATGATTGTGTAAGATACAAGGGGATGGATTAGAGACAGTGTGGAAAAAATAGATCTCAACTTGTTCTTTTGTAGGTCATTTCTTGCACCTAGGAGCTTGGATATCAAGCTCAAAAGGATGGAGCAATGAGGACAACCGTAGTAAAAAGGTGTGCCATCCATTTCTATCTTCTATCCTACTTGTGGAAATAGGTCTAAAGGGAAAGTAGTTACCATTTTTTCTCCTTCCTTTTTGGATCAAAGAAGAGGTCTTGATCCATGGGGGTCTTGATCCATGGGGGGTTTCACCTGTCTCGTGAAATTTACCCCAACACAATTCAACCATGCAAGCGCAAGGAGGAAATAATAATCACGAGTGTTGTGAAATTTACCACAACACAATTCAACCATGCAAGCGCAAGGAGGAATTAATATTCACGAGTGTTGTGGTCAATTCTCACTCATTTTTGGTGGTGATGGCCTGATATAGACAANAATGGTTTTGTTTTCCTTCTTCATGGGACAATTGGTTCAGTTCTCCCTACGTCAAAGCTACCAGCCCCCTTGCAATGGATTTGAGCCAAGCAGTCATGTTGGGATCATTAGGACAAGGCTCCGTAATAAAATTCAATGGCAAGAAATCTTTTAGAGCCTTGTTCTCCAAATTAAGGGAATTGATAGGATGGAGGGATATCAATGTCACCCTCGTAAATGTATATGTAAATGTATCTAGTGTTCTCTAATAGAGGCCATTAGAAAACTTATGAGTTGTGTGAATCGGGTGACGACAAAAGTAGAAATCGATCATTCCAAAAATATATTGTCCAAAATGCAAGATAGAGAAACTGTTGCTCAATTACACCCACTCAGAGTTAAGGAGAAGGAGCTTGAAAAGGAACTTGAAGCTACTTATGCAAAGCCATAAATAGAAATGTGTTCTCGTAGGATCCAAGTTGGATTCACTATTCTCTTTGGTGCACAAAATAGTTGAGATCATTTATTTCTCCTTGGAGCCTACGTAGTTCTATGACCATCACATGAATCTCTCTGTAGACTCTTTTCATCACATGAATGATTGAGGAGATGAGCTAACAGTGCCTCCATGCCCTTGTCTTGCGAGTCAGATAATGACGTTTTTGGTGCAGTCATTGCATCAGTTCCAGGAGAGAAGACACAACATTCAACTACTATGGAAGAAAAATACCAGGTTAATATCAAGGGAAAATTCAAAAGCCCCGAGTAAGACTACCTCCATGTAATTTTCAATATTTATCATGCCTTGTAGGGTTCCTATTTTTAGGTTTTTGCAACGCTCATGTTTTGCAGGGTTCTTAACAAATTGAAAGTTAAGAACAATGAAGGTATTTTCCAGAGAGGATCGAACTCTTGATTCTATTGAATATAACATCATTGCATGTGCTGTGTTGCAATTGTTGAAACGAGTGATCTTTGAAGGTTAATCCCGCATTAGGTTGCATGTATATTAATTAAATTGATTTGTAAGTGAGTTTTATTTTTGTATGTATATTTAGTGTCCAGCATGGGGAGATGCTGACATATAAGAACATATAATTAAAAAACAAAAATAAAATACAAGTCTGCTCAGTATACATATAAAGAATACATTTATCTATTTCAAAACTGGAAATCCATAGTCAATAAATTCATGGAATTGTTTGATGAGGGAATTGTTTGATCCAAACAGGAAAGGAAAAGGCAAGTTGAGCAGTGTTTCTTATGGATCCTGCAAATTGAGGAAGTAGCTTGATGAGAACTGAGGGCAGAGCTGCGAACACAGTTTTCAGTTAATCTTACAGTTTTCTGTATTAAGAAATAATGCTAGCAAGTTTAAGAAGTAAGCTTATACATTTTTTAAGGTTAAAATCAATTGATTCTCTATCAAGAAGAGATAATGATAGCAATCGGCATAGAATTAAGAAGGTTTTGTCTAAGGTTATACGTATTTTTTTAAGGTTATATTCAATTGATTCTCTATCAACAAGAAGTAATGATAGCAATGAACATAGAATTAAGAAGTTTCTTTCTGAAACAAGCAACAGCAAAAGCTGACATAAATTAGATTCAAAATATATAAAAATGTATATATAAAAAATAAAAAAATGAACGATTGGCACCTCTCAATATCAGCAAGTATAATATACTTATAAACCTTACTCTATTAAAACTTAAAACTAGTATTTCCACCTTGACAAACATTTATAGTTTTTCATCAACTACACATTGTTGCACTTTATGAAACTGCACAAAGTATTGTATATGTGCAGCTTAAGTATAATATACTTATAAGCCTAACTCTATTAAAACTTAAAACTAGTATTTCCACCTTGACAAACATTTATAGTTTTTCATCTTCTACACATTGTTGCTCTTTATGAAACTGCACAAAGTATTGTATATGTGCTGCTTTTACTCTTTGTAAGAATTCTATTATATGCAATCAAGAGTATTTTAGACTGTGATGTGATGTTAGTTTTCTTAAATTTAGAATGCACCCATTTGTAATGTTATAACATATGTTGTTTTTATTCTTTATAAGATTTTTATTATATGCTATCAAGAGTACTTTAGACTGTGATGTTATTGGTCCCTGCCGTAGGCATAGAGGGACTATAGCAATCGATAAGTCATTGACTTCATATTAGTTTGTCTTTTGACCACAAATATTTTCATATTATCTATTGTTGGAACTAGAGAAATGAAAACATTGATTTTTATATAAAAAAAAGTACCATATTTGTCATAATGTGATTGGAGAAGGGATTTGAGGTCCTATTGCCGACTTTGCTATTCCAAATGCTATATATGTTGGAATATCCAAAGTATTTGATCGAATATGGTCTTTTTGAATCATATATTTTGTTATGCATTCGTCGAAGGTGGATTAATGTTAGCATTAGTTCGAATGTTTGGTTTAGCATTTTATGCTAGGTAATTTATGACAATATTTGATATGCTGGCATATCCAAGTTTGGCTTTCGAATACATTCTCTGGTGTTTGAACTNACAAAAAATATAATAATTTTTTTGGGATATGTCAGAGAGGTGCCACATTGCATTTTTTTTTTTGAAATGTTTACAGAGCATTTTTGACAGACTTAAATGTTTACCTAACAGCCTTGGTAGCATTCAATGGTTGTTTAACATGCTTGTTACAATACATTTTATTCCGTTTTTAAAATTTATATGCTTGAGCGGCATTGTTGGTTCATTGGTTCATGCTTGTTTTTTGCATCTCCCCTCATTTCTTATTTGCATGTTGTTGTTGTCAGAGAGCTACCGCATTGCATTTTTTTATGAAATGTTTAGAGAGCATTTTTGATAGACTTAAATGTTTACCTAACATCCTTGGTAGCGTTCAATGGTTGTTTAACAGGCTTGTTACAATACATTTTCTTCCATTTTTTAAATTTATATGCTTCAGCAGCATTGTTGGTTCACTGGTTCATGCTTGTTTTCTGCATCTCCCTTGATTTATTATTTTCATGTTGTTGTTGTTCTTACTTTCCTTTTCGTGTTGTCGCAGTTTTCACATTTGAGGTTCTGCAATCACGATTGGAACTGCGTCATTCCTGGTGGAGTGGTTGTTTCTTGCTTCTTTCTTCGTTGCATGTTGTTTATTGTTGTTTGATTCATCTTTGCAGGGTTGGGGTCGTATGCCTGTAGTTGGGCCTTTTGGTGCTTCTTAATTGGGTTGTTGTTTGTTGCTTATTCTTGTTTGCCTCGTTAACTGGTTCATGCTTCTTTTTTTCATATTCAATGATTTCTTATTTGCGTGTTGATGTTGTTCTTGCTTGCATGTTCGTGTTGTTGCAGTTTGTACGTTTGGGGTTCTACAATCATGATTGGAACTGTCATTCCTCGGGGAGTGGTTGCTTCTTGCTTCCTTATTCGTTGTATTTTATTTATTGTTGTTTGATTCGAGTTTGTAGGGTTCGGGCCCTGTGCCTGCAGTTGGGCCTTTTGGTGCTTCTTAACTCGATTGTTATTTGCTACTTGTTCTTGTTTTCCTAGGGTTTGCAATGTTGGGATGTTGCATCCGCAGTTGGATCTCTTCTTACATTCTTTTGCAGTGGAGTCTGCATAGAATATTATTAAGATAAAACAACATACAAAAAAATTGCAGTCGATGTAAATTGCATCTCTTACGCGTTCAACCAGAGTTTTTCGGCCTCAATCTATATTTCATAGTTGTCGACCTCAAACTATATTTCATAGTTGGCGATGATTTTTCCATGGATTATGTGTTACTATGATTTCATAGTTATGAGAATAGGTTTTTCTGTGTGAGCGATATAGTTGTTCTCTCCCTTTTATTTTCATCTTCTAAACTGTGTTTCTGTCTCTATAGTTTCTCTCCTTTCTGTGGTCATTCCGACTGAGTGTCATTCGGTTGCATACTTAGGCAGTTTTACGGATGCGACTTCATGGATATGTTCTATTGAACTATGACAGGTCGTGTTTAGTGTATACATCTTGCACCGAGAACTTTCGTGCTCTAGAATTTGACCCGACACTGCTCGAACTTGCAAGCGTGCCTCTGCCTACAATGAGTTTGTCTATTCTTCCTAGCTTTCCATACTTAGTCGGTTTTTCAATGTTTGGCGGGTCAACACCTTTTTGGTTTCAGAAAATTTAAAACCATCCCCGCTACCTTCTGTCATTCCTAATAGACATTAATTATGCTTTCAAAAGTCACAACCAACCAGACAGGTTCAAAAAGATTGGATTTAATAAGCAGAAAGGTCGACGACATCTCCCATTAAAATGAATATACAGGTGAATATTATGGGATCTGGTAATTTCTTTTTCCTACATTTTGAATTTGAAAAAAAAAGAAGATTTTTTTTTTTTGTTGTTGGCTTTTTTAGTTTTCTTAAAGGCTTCAGCATAGTTCACAAACGTCTCACCCACAGAGGCCTTGATTTCATGTCCCTCTTTAATATTGTGCATATCTTAGATGTTAGATTTGAGAATCTGCTCGGATATGGGAATGCTAATACATGCTATTAGTCACTATTCAACGTACAAATTCAAAAAGATTGTCATTAATAAGTGAAAATATCGAGAACATTTATCAGCAGAAAAAATTAACATAAAATCTACAAAAGATCATCCAACGTTTATTTTAAATACTTATTTCCATTTCTCTCTATCATCAAAGAGTTGCGCTTTAGGGTGCCTTCGTTCTAATGTTCCTAGTCATGGACATGTAAGACAACTTAGAGATGCGACTGAGGCCTAGATGAAAGAAGAGAGACTGGTTTTATGTGACGTGATGTTTGAGTAAACAAAAAAAAATCTGTTATCCAACAAAAACTCACAGAGGAGGAAAAAATAAGAACACCTATTTTATGGCTCATGTTCTCCGTGTGTTCGATGCTTTGGTTGGTTGAAAAGGTTGCTTGGAGATTTGTTTGTTGAACTTCTTTATTTTCTTGCTGGGAGTTGTAATGGATTTTCAGGTCATGCAAAAAACAGTTCTTCGTTGAAGTATATAGTTTATTCCAAAAACACAGATTTGTCAAGTGTATCGAATTCTGCAGATCCCATAAGAATTTGTCTTCCTCAGGGGCGACGCACTTACCGTGGCTTGCAAAATGGCCTGTGATGTTCGTAAATGACGCAAAATATTACTCCATTTGCGAATGTAACGAGAGGTGGGTAACATAAATTGTATGGGTGGATAAAACAACATATTATCACTACAAAACTTTCTATTTCAGAGTTTGTTGAGCTACTTGTGGGTGTGGTAACTGAGTTGACAAAAAGCCATGTTCTTTGTCAAAGTTTGTTCGGTTTCCTCTGGATGTAGTTACAGACTCCACATATTTGGTCTCACCTCTAAACATTCCATACCTTTCTGTGGGCCGCCATATCTTCCACCGCTATGAGAAAATATATATTCTAATGTGATCTGCAACATTTGATACACTTTCCAGACCCGTGATGATGCGTTCTGCAACATTTGATACACTTTCCAAACCTGTGCTGCCCGAAGAAGTGGTGTACCTCAACAGATTAACATTTTGCAGTTGGGTTGGACGTTTTTTCCAATTTACTATAAGAAAGCAAAGAAGTTCAACATACAAATCTTCAAGCAGCCTTTTCAACCAAACATATGATTGAATACATGGAGAATAGCAATCACAACATACTTGAATATTTTTCATGTCCCATAGCTATTGTGACATAAAACGACTCCCTCCACTTTGAAATTGGCCTTAGTCACATTTCTAAGTTGTCTCGGATATTAAGGGTCAGGAACATTGCAAGGAAAGAACCTTAAACCCAAAGTTTTTGATGACATGGGTGTTGATTAAGGTTGGTTGTCATTGATGTCAACCCTTGAAGAAAGACCCGTAGCACAAAGTTTTGGGTAATGGACCCAATAGTGTTTCATGTAAATATGACTCATTATTGTTTTGTCATGGTTGATAAGAAGTAAATATGGATGAACTCCAAAGTGGTCCCCTTATGGTGAAAGCCCTCACGGGAAGATGCTTTGTGGAGTAAGAGAACCCATGCTTAATTATAGAATAAT
>SNQJ01S0142078.1:0-24732 GCA_010110895.2 Picea sitchensis
AATTGTACTTAATTCTTTTGTTGTAACTTTAATTGACTCCTTGCCCAACCTTTAGGCACTAGTCTTAGTTGACCTTAAGGAAATGGTTGATTTTCATTAAAGGTGTGCATTGCATATGTTGCCTCTCATATAGGCTAGCTCCACTTTACCTTTAACATACTAAAATTAACTCCTAGAATTCATTTAATAATTCACATAGTAACTAGGGTATACCCCCCTTGGTTTCCCTAGGAGTAACGCTAGACGGAAGAAGTTCAAGTCGAGGTAATAGTGGGCTTGAACTTAGACATTGTGTCTCTAAGGACACAACAAGTGGGTTGGAAACTTCTCCATGTTAGTAGGTGTGTATAAGGACGGAAACATATGTGGTGTTGTTGTCGGGGATAAGTCTCTTATCCTTGGTTAAAACGACTTACTCTAATTAATTCTTTAAAAACTAAGTAATAAATTTTCCCTAAAAAAAATTAAAAACTTGAGGTGTGTTAGTCAATATTACTTGATATCCAAGTGGCGACTCCATTGAATAAATATTCCATGTGTCCTATCAGGAGGAACCCGCAAGAGTTGGTTTATTCTCCTCCTGAACTTGAAAGGGTGTACAAGAGGAGACTAAACAGACTAGCTCCTCGTAGGCTACTTGAAAGTCTTGGAGAAGAAGAAATCTCTTATATACATCACTTGTTTCTAGAATAATAATCCTACAATTGTTAATACTACAACAACTTTTTGGACACACCTACCACACTTAGAGGGGGGGTGAATGAGTGTGGGGATCTTTTTTCCAAAACTTCCCTCTTACACAAAAACTCCTTAGTTAACATTCAACATTTGTTCATTACTCATTGTTGTCATTTATAATTAGTTAGATGTGAATACATATCAGCAACATATATCAGCAACATATCATTAACAAATCATCTCCACAAGGAACACAAGATGTATGTACAAATTTTTTTTTATTATGGACTTCAATCCGGGGGTTTTTTAGCAACAACTGAATAGAGTACAACTCTACAAGAACACCAACTCTATATGTAAGACTCAACTTATATTCTCAGCACTAACTGAGATAAGGCAACAATTCTCAACAGATATCAATTTGTCAACATAAAAAAGTGTATCAACCATGCACCAACCTGTGCCAAACAACCTGTAATCAACATGTACCATAAACAAGTGCATCCAAACATGTACCAAGTATATACCAATCATGTGTCAAATAATCATCAACAATGACTCATCAATATGTACCAACATCATCAACTATACACCTCATGTATGTGCCAACTCATCAACTGTTTGTCTCAACCATGACTAGTTTTGGATTAGTCAACAACCCCAACTTTAAATAATCATAACTTTGTACCTGTAATGAATAAAGATCTGAAACTGATACACAATGTTCTTCAGTGTGTTTTATGCAATTCCTCCAAGTGGCACTACTTGGAACCTCTCAGAAAAGGTGTTATAGAAAAAATGGCATACCTTGTTGAATTCTGGCTTATTCTAGAGAGCAACCTTGTAGAGTGTGGCCCGCACAAAATATTCATTGAATTGATCTGAAACTATTACACAACATACTACATCTTGTACCCTAACCAACGCATTTGGTCTCACTAAATTTGGATCTTTTATGAAGAAGTATGACGTTTTTACCCGAAACACCTGTTTTTGACTAGTTTCAGGACTAGCCACAAACCCTATTTTCCACGAAGTGTAACTCCCAAAATACAATGACCCACAAGATGAATTTTTTACCACAGATAATTGGGTATTTTTTCTCAATGTCATATCAATTTCACGGTCTGAATCATTATATAAAAAAAGTTAAAGCGAAAATGGTGAGATGACCTGTAAATAACATACCTTAGAAAGCACCATCAAAAGAATTTATCCTTCCTTGCATTTTGACAAATTTGATCTTTATGAAGAAGTGCTGACGTTTTTACCCGAAACACACCGCTTTTGACTAGTTTCGGGACTAGCTACAAACCCTACTTTCTCCACTTAAGTGTACCCCCAAAAATACAATGACCCACAAGATGAATTCTTACCACAGAGAATTAAGTATTTTTTCTCAATGTCATATCAATTCTTACCTGTCTGAATCATTATATAAAAAAAGCAGTTTAAAATGGCGGAGATAACCAGAATAACATACCTTAGAGCAACCACCAAGAAATTCTATCCTTCCTTGCATTTTGACCTTCTTTCTTCACCTTTCCTTAGAATTTTGGCTTGGATATTCGTCTACTCCTGACAGAGATATATAGATATCTCAGCTCATTCTCATGTGATTAAAATGAGAGAGCCTTGCCCATTATTTATAATTCAGCTCCTTTAAAAAACATCTCTAGGTCATCATTCCACTTTTCCTTATTTTAGGGTTAAACCCTAATTTCTACCTCTCCATTAAATTGGCCATTTAAAGAATTTATTCTCAGATTCACTTTGAATCATAGTGCACTCATCACCACTTCATTATTTTTCCTTTTAAAATTTCTTAAACCACTCTGACTACTTGACCTTTTGGGGGCTTCTAGATGACATGTGAGGGTCCTCCAACTTTGTAAGGCCATAACTCTCAAACCTAGGAGTTATGTATGCCCACATGCCACCACACTGTAAATGGTGATGATATGTACTATTCATATAGTATAGTATTATCTCAAAATATATATCATAACTCATATCGCTACCATCAAACAAACTTGGGTCCATTACCTAAACCTGTGGTCTCCAACTACTCATCTCTAACTGGTGAGAGGGGATATAGACGCTCTACATACCATCAAAATGGCATGACAAGCACTATATACATCCGGGATAGTTTCACCAACAATTTCCTTGATCTCATCTCAAGACCTAACATTAGAGCATGGGTCCTCCAACCACTTTTCTCTAGGATAACTCAACTGCAAGCAGCCTGCAGTAGTGGGCTTTCTCGTTCATAAGGGGACCAACTTTGAGTTCATCCATTTGTAATCCTAATAATCATGATAATACAATAATGAGAGCAATGTGTCCTCCAACCATTCTTCTTCTAGGATAAATTAATCCACAAAGCATCTTCCCAAGAGGTATTTCACCCCTATAGGCCACTTTTAAGTTCATCCATTTGTGCACCTTTATCAATCATGATAAGACAATAATGAGTCATCTATACATTTTTCCAAAATACCATATACCAATGAAACCACATTGATCCATTCTCATCATGTATCAATGACAACTCATTGATCCATCTTCTATCATATCAATGACAACCTATTGATCTTATCTCACCTATGCATTCTCATCAAGGAAAATACATATTATATTACATCAATTATCAATCAATCAATCATTTGATACCAATCAATCACTTGACATCAATCAATCAAAACCATTGGTATCAATGACAATATGATCCACCAGCCTCCTTTGGCATTGATGCTAATACCAACATTGATGTCAACATCTAATTACAAATTATTGATGTCAATATGTAGAAAAAGAATTGCTTCTACATCAATAGTCATCAAAATATCAATGTGACTATCTCTCCCTATCAATAAACATCAATCATATCAAAGTGATTAACTCCCTTTGACATCAATGGGTAAAGGCTATTCTCATCTTGAGCCGCTCCTTGTTGTCCCCTCATTGGGGTTGCTCTATATGAATGCCTTTGATCTTCCTATGAATAATCTCTCCCTTTGGAAAAAGGGATATCAATCAATGTTGAAGATACATTGAACATACCCCTCTGACCACCATTGTTCTCCGAAATTATGCTCTGCTCTTTCTTCAAGGGTTATTTTTCAGCACTGATAAATATTCTCCTAGAATCATGGAAAGTAGTTAGACTTCTATATGTTCCCCTATCTTTCTAAGATGAACATTTTATACTATAACGTATCATTGGACCCTGTCAACAAACTCATGCCATACCTGCCATCATGAAGCAAAAGATATGTCAACAATGAAATAAAGAATCATGAGCAAAATAATTAAATCAAGTAACATCCCGCTGCACAAAATGTGTGCCCATCATGCACAACACCCATGTACATCAACACCATGCAATGTGCCAAAAGATATCATCCATGGAATGTATCAATCATACGCTTTTATCAACATGCCAACATGTGCATCTACCAATATGCCAACCATGCATCTACCAACATGCCAACATGCATCTACCAATATGCCAACCATGTGCATCTACCAACATGCCAAACAACAATGTATCATATCACTCGTATGTTCCATCATGAACCAAGTGCCACAATCATGTATCCTAAACAAATACAAATTGTTGTGCTAATCAAGTAATATTAATGGTGTAGTATCATCAAGTATATGTTATATATGAGTGTACCAAACATACATATAAACGCACCAATACCACAAAACAGATGAACTCACATATGCATGCCAACCTCCATAAACACATGTGCCAATCAACCGCCAAGCAATTAGGTGCCCTCTTCCAATGTAAATTATAAAGTATCAATCATGCATCAACTATAGATCAACAATGATGTACAACATGATCAATTGAACTCACTCATCAACCATATGTCTCCACATGTAGCCCAATCCATATGCAAAATGCATGCACCATGATATCAACATATGCTTCCAATAATACATCATAAGATAATATACCACATGTACACCACCATCAACATCAACATAAAATGATTAATCCCAGCAGATCAGCATCAATCCATATTCTTGGGTTAGTGTCATGCACCTAATATTTATTTTTATTACACCATCATGGTGATCTCACCATGAAAACTCAAGAGCAAACAAAGCGCGCGGTCAACCTCAATAAACAATGTCGACCGTAATACAGAGTTATACTCCATCACATAACACCTGCCATGTGCATTTCATCTTTTCCTGCTAGTTTCAACATATATGTGATGTCGCAGACAACAGAAAGCATCGCGGTGTACACTCATATCGTTGGGTCAAGACGTGAATGCAATTTTAATTGTCACCATCACACCGTGGTGCGCCCCAATAGATGACACTTTTGTACTTTCCTTCAGTATTTCATTCCTCAACTACCGCTTTTGTCTCTTCACTCCATTTCTATAGTATAGATGACCCTTCTCCTCAAAATTTGAGCTCTAAGAATCCATCTTTCCAAAGACATCTCTCTTCTTACTTCATTCCTTCTTCTAGCCATGCTATGTGAAGTCCTCATCATGGACTTTCCTTTTGTGTTCCATCACTGGATTTGTGGCCAAATCCACTATGGTAGTTGTAGCATCTCATAGTGTTAGCAAAGTTGAACAACAATGTTCACTTTGATCACATCTCCAACACCCCATGGTGTTATGCAGTATAAAATCTTCCATTATATCCTTTCATAAGATCTACATTCAAAATCTTAGTGACCATATCCATTACATGAATAACAATGCCCATGAAAATACTTTCATACCTTATTATTCTTGGTGTCCCAAGAATATCTTCTGATAAATCTTCCTTGCTTTGTCTTTTGAAATTTTCTTTGCCTTGTGTAGATGGTTGATTTGCAACATTGTCTTCCTTCTTTGATGGATTTACCTCATGCTTTGAGGTGCTTGCTTGTTTTATGTGTATCTTCTTCTTTGTGTCCAAGACCCGATTTATCATCATATATGGTGATCTTTGACTTCTAAGATCTCATCCAAAGATAGTGAGCTATATTCAAGAATTTGTTTGACTTCTCTACCTCTTTATAAGGTCAACAATTTTGGCTTCTATTTACAAATATTAACTCTTTCCTTTCCATTTATTTGAATCTTCAATAGTTCTCTATTCTTTTGGCTTCTCTTCAATTTGGTCTTGATATACTGAATGGTTTCAAAACTTTTACTAATTTTATCATCTATATTCATGCCTTCTTTCCATTCTTTAGTCTTGTGATCTCTCTTCCTTTTTTTCTAATTTAGAACTCTCTTGTTCTTTGAGAATTCCCTAACTTCAAGATGCCTTTGACTCTAAGAAACTTCTTAGTGTTATCCTAAAGATAGTTATAGTGTGTATAAAATGATCACTCTATACATGTATAAACCCTCTCAATTTCCTTTAGTTCTAATAGATTTTCTTTATTCTTCCATGGATAATTATCACTGTACCTACACAAATTGTTTCTATATCATATTCTTCACTTGAGAAAATTCAACATCATCACACTTTGAATTATTGCAAATCAAGAGCCTTGGGAGATTCTTTTTACCTTCAATATCTTCATTTTTTGCCAACACCATCACATGATTTTTGCCTCTCATTTGAAAATGTCTTCAAGATCTTCCCAGTTATCATTACTTGATTCTTTATCTTCACTTGAAATGTTTTCTAAAATCACATTTAGAAACAATATCAAGAGTTTTTGATGATTCTTTGATGATCTTGATGGAGTGATCTTCAATTTATTCATTCCTTCCTTGTTTCTTTGATATGTCTCTAGCTTTAGCTATAGATCCTGGCGGAAGTGTACTGTCCCATGTTTACCTTTGATAGGGCTTGAGATTCCACTCAAGAATGGTCTTGAGAGCCACATCATTCTTCTTTCCTTTCCCTTTGAGCTGCAGTTTTACTTGTTCTTCAATGGAACATATCTACCGATGGTTTCCTTCCAAATAACCTCCCATTGTCTTCAAATATAAATCTCATTTCTATTCTCCAAGTAGGATAGTTTTCCTCATCAAGGATTGGAACTTACTATCCATTTGTGTGTCTATGGATTCTCTTCAAGCTTGTTAAGGCTTGTATGAAGGCCCGCTCTGATACTCAATTTTGACACACCTGACACTCTAGAGAGAGAGAGAGAGAGAGGGGGTTGACTCCAGTGTGGGGATCTTTTCCCAAAACTTCCCTCTCACACAAAACTCTGCTACTATTCAACATTTTCTCATTACTCATTGTTGTCATTTATAATCGTTAGATGTGAATACATATCAACAACATATAATACTCAACATATCATCACTAAATCATCTCCAAAAGGACACAAAGAACACAAGATAATTTTTATTTTTATTATGAACTTCAATCCTTAGGGTTTTTCAAAGCAACAACTTAATAGAATACAACTCTACAAGAGCACTAGCTTTATATGCAAGAATCATCTACATTCACAAAGACTAACCTAGATGAGGCAACAATCCTCAATAGATATCAATTCACAATATAAAACAAGTGCATCAACCATGCACCAACCCTGTATAAACAACATGTACCATAAACAAGTGCATCCAAGTAACCATGTGCCTAAGTATAGTACCAATCATGTGTCAAATAATCATCAACAATGACTCATTTCAATGTACCAATACTAATAATTATACACCTCATGTATGGTGCCAACTCATCAACTGCTTGTTTCAACCATGACTAGTTTTTGGATTAGTCAACATCCCTAACTTGAAATAATCATAACTTTGTACCCTGTGAATGAATAAAGATCTAAACTGATACACAATGTTCTTCTTTAGTGTAGTTTTATCCACCTCCAGTGGCACTACTTGGAACCTCTCTGTAGTGCTAAGCAAGAGTAGCAAAATGGCATATCTTGTTAAATTCGCTTATTCTAGAGAGTAACCTTGTAGAGTTGCTCGCACAAAATGTTCATTAAAATTGATCTGAAATCAAGCATAAATATACATGTACCATACCTTAATCCAACATTTTATCTCAATTGAATTTGGACTGTTATGAAGAAGTTATGACGTTTTACCTCAAACACATGTTTTTGACTATTTTCAGTACTAGACACAAACCCTATTTTCCATGGAGTAACTCTACATAAATGATCAAATAAGATGAATTTTTTTACCACAGACATTCTTGGATATGTTTTCTCAATGCATAGCAATTTCACTTCCATATGAACTAATATATAAAAAAATTATAGCTAACATGGTGAGATGACCTGTAAATAACATGTCTTAGAAAGAATCCATCAAAAGAATTTACCTTCCTTGCATTTCAACCCTTTCTTCACCCTTCCCCATAATTTGTAGGCTTGAGAATATTGAATATCTATACACATATAGATATTCAATATGCCAAGCAGGATTAAATGAGGAGAGTTCCTTGCTTCTTATTTATACTCCAAGTAGCTTCCTAAAAACATCTCTAGGTCACTTAATTCTCCTGATTTTAGGGTTAACCCATTTCTAATTTCTCCATTAAATTTATTATTTAAATAATTTATTTTGTATTCACTTGAATTACATAGTACACTCATCACTTCAATTTTTATTATTTACCTTTTAAAATCCCTAAACCACTTTGACTACTTTGACCTTTGGGCTTCTAGATGACATGTGAGGGTCCCTCCAACTGTAAGGTCATAACTCTCAAACCGTGAGGGAGTTACGTGATCGCCCACATACCACCAAAAATGGTATGACATGTACTATTCATATAGAATATAATTGTCTAAAATATATCATAACTTGTATCGTTACCCATCAAACAAACTTGGGTCCATTATCCAAACCGGGGTTCTCCAACTTCACACGGCAATAACTCTCTAACCATGAAGAACTATGTGATCGCTCTACATACCCACCCTAAATGGTACGACAAGCACCATATTATCTAGGATAGTTTCACCAACAATTTCCCTTTGATCTTCATCCATTATTCCACATACAGCCATGGGTCCTCCAACCATTCTTTCTAGGATAACCTAACTTTCCCTGCGGAGGGGTTTTCACCAGTTAAGGGGACCACTTTGGAGTTCATCCATTTTGTAACTCATCAATCATGATAATACAATAATGAGAGAATGGGTCATCCAACCATTCTTCTAGATAATTCAATTGCAGCGTCTTTCCCATGAGGGCTTTCACCATAAGGGGAATGCTAAGGGGACCACTTTGGAGTTCATCCATTTGTGCACCTTATCAATCATGATAAGACAATAATGAGTCACCTATACATTTTTCCAACAATGCATCATATACCAATGAAACCACATTGATCCATCTTCATCATATCAATGACAACTCATTGATCCATCTTCACCTATGAATTCTCATAGGTGAAGATGGATCCATCAATCATCAATCAATCAATCCTTTGACATCAATCAATCCCTTGACATCAATCAATCAAACCAACGGCATCAATGACAACATGATCCAACACAACTAATCCTAATTCAATTATGGGTGATCTACTAAGACCTTTGAACTCTATAGCTATTCAAGGTGCTCCTCGTGAAATTCCTGACAAAGTTGTTGAGAGATTGTCTGTTTTCCAAGGGAATAATGTTATTAGTGCCAAATCCCACATTTTAAATGTTGACTTATGTATTGGGAAGTGGTGCAATGGTCACAATGAGGAGGATGTAAAGATGACCTTATTTGTGTATTCTTTAGAGGTGGATGCAGTTGAGTGGTTTTTCAGAACAAGATCCCAATAAGTTTATCACCTTATAAGAAATTCAGAAAGCCTTTAGAGAAAGGTTGGGTGATCAGAAAGAGGATCGACATTTGCTAGCTTCCCTTAGCACAAGTCAGAAAAAGGAGAATGAAACTATGGAAGAATTCAATAAAAAGTTTAATGATTTGATTAAGAGTCTCCACCAAAATATCAAACCTCCTAATGCATCAATTTTAACTCATTACATGGAGGCCTTTGAAGGGGAAATCAGATATCAACTAAGGGATAAGGATCCACAAACTCTAAGGGATGCACAGAATTTTGCCAACAGAATAGACAAGAACATGCAAGATGTTGGGAAGTCTAACATTCATGGTTTTTCAAGGGGTACTTCTTCCAAACCTATTGACGAGGAGAAGAAGAAAATTGAAAATCAATAGTCGCCTAATGATGGCATTAAGGAGCTTACTCAATTGATCAAGCAAATGGAAGTTAACCATGCTAATAAAATGAAAGCCATGCAAAATAAGTTGATAGCCATGGAGAAGTCTCACGCTAGTAGATCTCATCACAAGCCAAATGATAAATGGTTAAAAAGACCCCCTCATCATGATCAAAGGTCGCATAATCCTTTTGAGTCCACCAACTTGGTTGATCATCAAGCCATACCTTATTGTAGGCCTTGTGGTGAATTTTATGAGGAAATGACTTGTCTAGATTTTCTTGAAGGTTGTGATGGAGATTATTCTAACTCAGAAAATGAACAAGTTAATATGTGTGGTAGAAAATACAGTGTTGGAATGCATGATTGGATGGAATTTATTGAACAAGGTAGTAGTACTAGTTGCATGAATAATGTTGTTGAGAAGGCAACAGAAAAATTTGGGCCTATGCCCACTCCCCAACAAATTTTAGAAATGGCTAAGTATAAAGGCATTACCTACCAAAGGAATGGGAATAGAAATCAAGCAAACATTCCCAAGGTAGCTCCAACCCATCCTAAATCAAATGTGCATGCAAGTTCAGATTTAAATATTGATTTAGGAGGATGGCTCAATAATGCAAAAATGTTGGTTCTTGTGTCAGAAATTATGAAGATCCCTTCTCAAAGGGAAAAGTTGCTTAAAGCCATAGAAGATCCTCATCAAAACAATATTGATAGGCCACGAGTTGTAGCTTACCAAGATGCACCTGCAATTTTGCAAAATTGGGATAGGGGAAACGAAAAGAACCAACCTTTTTTCCTCTCTCTACTTATGAACAATCATATACTTCATAATTGCATGCTTTATTCTGGAGCTAGCTCAAATGTTATGACTAAGAAAGTAATGGAACAGTTAAATCTAAGGATTTCAAGGCCTTACCATAACATTTGTGCCATGGGTAGTAAAAGGATTGAAGTACAAGGCTTGATTAAAAGCTTGCAAGTTCACTTGGTTGCTTTCCCAGATATCATGATAGAAATGGATATAGTAGTGATAGATGTGCCAGATGCTTGGGGTATGTTGCTTTCAAGAAAAACAGCTACAAATTTGGGGGGTAATCTACAAATGGACCTAACTTATGCTACCATCCCCACTCCAGATGGAGCCACGTTTAAATTGAATAGAGAAATACCAAAAATGAATGGAAGTATAGAGATGATAACCTTGGAAATTATGTTATCTTGTCTAACTCTTTAGCACCTATAGAAGATGAGATTAAAGAGGAAAGAGTTAATGAGATTTGGTATCTGCATTTTGATGGTGTTTTTTCTAGGGCTGGAAAAGGTGTTGGGATAGTCATTGAATCTCCATCTGGTCAAGAATTTAAATTTTCTTATAGATTGGAGTTTGATGCTACAAACAATGTGGCTGAGTATGAGGCTTTGTTGCTTGGTTTAGAGATTTGCAAAGATATGGGTGTCAAATGTTTGAACATTAAGGGAGATTCAGACTTAGTCATACAACAACTTAATAACAAATTTACTTGCAAGTATGAAAGGTTAAATAAGTATAGGAATGCAATATGGGACTCCACAGAAAGTCTAGATGCTTTGAATCTTATTGCTATTCCTAAAGAACAGAATTATAAGGCAGATGAGCTAGTTGAAGTTGCTTCCACCTTGCAGTTTTCCCATGATTTGATTGAGGAAAATATTTCAATAGAAGTTATATTTAGGCCCTTAGTTCCAGATAATATGGATTATTGGATAATATTTGATGATGATAAACAGGCCATTAGATTCTTGAATCAAATGCAAGAGTTTTTTTAGTTTCATGTTAATGAGAAAGAAGAGGGTTGTAATTACACAGAAAATGATAATAAGATTAATCTAGTTCCTAGGTGCCTCATTGCACAAGAAAGATTGTTTGATAGACAAGATGGTCACAAACCAAAGGAAGAATCAGGTACAAAACCATGTGATCACTTTGAGGTCAACATAGGAACTAATAAAGAGTCTAGGATGGTGAAAGTGGGAAAAAATACTCCTATAGATGAAAGGAAAGAAATTATCAAGTTATTAAAAGAGTATAGGGATGTTTTGGCTTTCACTTATGATGAACTCAAAGTCTATAGGGAGGATGTGATTCAACATGTTATTCATTTAAAGGAGGATACTAAGCCCTTTAAACAAAAGTTGAGACAGATTAACCCCAAATTAGCTCATTTGGTTCAACAGGAGTTAAAGAAAATGTTAGCAGCATGAATTATAGCCCAAACTAGACATTCTTCTTGGTGTTCAAACTTGGTTGTTGCTAGGAAGAAGAATGGTAAAATCAGGCTATTTATAGATTTCAAAAACTTAAATATTGCATGCAAAAAGGACAATTATCCTCTTCCCAAAATGGAAACATTACTACAAAGGGTAATTGTATCAGGAATGATTTCAATGCTTGATGGGTTTTCAGGATATAATCAAATCAGGGTCAAAGAAGAAGATAGGCATAAGACTACTTTCACTACTCCATGGGGAACCTTTGAATATATAAGAATGTATTTTGTCTTGTCTAATGCTGGAGCTACTTTTAAAATTGCTATGGATTATGCCTTTAGGGGGTTAATTGGAAAAATTATTGAAATTTATCCAGATGATTTGACAGTGTTTTCTAAGAATGGGACGAGTCATGTTGGTCATCTAAAATAGGTTTTTGAAAGGTGTAGAGAGTTTGGAAATTCTTTGAATCCTGCTAATTCAGTTTTTGAGGTAACATCAGGGAAACTCTTGGGCCACATAATTTCAAAAAATGGGGTCAAGCTTGACCCGGAGAGAGTAGAAGCAATTGAAAAGGTCCCTTTGACTATTTCTAAGAAATCTCTCCAATCCTTCTTGGTCCAAACCAGTTTTGTCCATAGGTTCATTCGAAATTATGCAGAAATAGTCAAACCTATCTTATAAATTGCTTAAGAAGGATGTTAAGTTTGAATGGAATAATGAAAGTAAGAAAGCATTTCAGGAAATCAAGACTACCATATCTGAAGCCCCCATCCTCATAAGTTCGGATTATTCCAAGGACTTTCAAATCTTCTCCTTTGCTTCTGAAGATACCATTGTTGGTGTGTTACTTCAGAAAATTGACCAAGGCCATGATCAACCCATTGCTTACATGAGTAGGGCCTTGAAAAATACAAAGTTAAAGTATCCCATGTTTGAAAAACGGGCCTATGCTTTGGTAAAGTCCCTAAAACATTTCAGATTCTTTATTGGGTATTCCAAAGTTATTGGGTATGTGCCTAATTCAGCAGTTAAAGATGTCTTATCTCAGTCAGAGGGATTAGGTTCAAGGGGTAGATGGATTGTTAAAATCCAAGAGTATGATTTGGAAATCAAACCCACCAAATTGGTCAAAGGACAAGGTTTAGCTGAGATGTTGACTAAAGGAAATGAAAGGGCCTTGGGTATGATTTGCCAAAATAATAATCAAGAGTTTTTCCCTAATTTATTGAAGCTTGAACACGTTGAGTGGTATGCAGATATTAGTTTTTATCTTAAGAATCTCACATGTCCAAGTCATCCAGTGGATCATAAGAAAAGGGTTTTAAGATTAAAATCATCTAAGTATGTCCTCACTAGAGATGGGTTAGGATGGAGATATCCTGATGGAATTATTCTTAGATGTGTGGATGAAGTTGAATCTAAGAAACTAGTGGATGAATTCCATGTTGGGTTTTGTGGTGGTTATTATGCAACTAAAACAACAATACACAAAATCCTTAGAGCATGATATTATTGGCCCACAATCTTTTCAGATGAGCTTCAGTTTGTAAGAAAATGTGAGCCTTGTTAGCTTTTCACAAGAAAGCAAAAGTTAGTCTCCCTCCCTTTACAACCAGTAGTGGTTGAAGCACATTTTCAGAAGTGGGGTTTGGACTTCATAGGAAAGTTCAAAGATAATTCAACTAATGGTTATTCATGGGTCATAACAACTAGAGATTACTTCACTAAATGGGTTGAAGCCATTCCCACTAAATCAGCAATTGAAAAGGTTGTCATGGACTTCCTCAAAGACAGGATCATAACTAGATTTGGTGTGCATTCAAAGATAGTAACAGATAATACTAAAGCTTTTTGTTCATCATAAATGTCTTCTTTCTTTTTTAAATATGGCATTATCTTATCTCATGCATCATATTATTATCCCCAAGGAAACGGTCAAGCTAAGTCAAATAATAAAAACTTAATGACCATAGTTAAGAAAATTGTTGGGGAAAACAAAAGGTCTTGGGATAGTAAGATCAAATATGCATTGTGGGCTGATAGAATAACTAAGAAGGCAACAACAGGGAAAATTACTTTTGAGTTGGTTTATGGTTTGGGGGCTAGGTTGCCAGTACACCTTAGACTTCCAGCTTATGGTTTAGTTCAGGATTTTTCCACAGAATAGGATGCAGTTCAGAACATGGTTAATCAGATAATAGAGTTAGATGAAAGCAGGAGAAAGGCTTATGATCAGAATTGTAAGAGTCAAATTGTAATACCCCTAAGCCGAACCCTAATTGTAAATGTAAATGAAAATGTACTTAAGCTAGTGAGTTGTTTGATATCATTTTTGTATGCACCTTCCATGGTATAGTGTGTGCATGTACTGCACACTAAAATGATGAAGTGTGCACATTCCAGGATACTGCACGCAACAAACATAAGTGCGCGCGATTTTGAGGCCAGGGAGCCTTTGTGTATATGTTTTGTTTTATAGGTTGGTGAGCCATTTATTATAATCCAGGAGACTTATGTGATGAATTAGGCCGGAGAGCCTAGATGATGAAGCCCAATGAACCTATTTTTGTATATGTCTTATCATTAATATAATACATCATTGCGTGTAGATCAGCCACGATAAAAGAGTATGGGGGATTAAACTCCACTAGTTAGGGAAAAGGGGGGCTAAAAGTTAAGGATAAGGGGCTAAGCTGAGGAGCTTAAGCCAAAAAGGAATATTATATTAATATTCCTTAAAGTATAAAGTTGGGATAATTATTTTATCCTAAGTTCTAAGGATGAGAACAAGATGACCAAAGTAGCTCTCAACATGACAAGTGTCAAGTTGGGAACATACATACATATAGCCTAGACTTAGTTCATGTTCTCATTCATTGATTCTAGGATCATTCACTCACTCATTCAGTTGTCCTTTGTACCTTCATGTACATGTACCTGTAACTATATATGTACCTTCTTGTCACTGTACCTGTACCCATACCCATACTTGTATATGTACCTAGTTAGCTTGGGAGCTAGACTAAAGAAGCGGGTTGTCAGGCCCATGGATATTGAAGAAGCGGGTTGTCAAGCCCGTGGGATACTGAAGAGGCGGTTTGTCAGGCCCGTGAGAAATTTCTCTCTAGGTGAGAGAATTGTTGGGAATTGATTTCGTGCCAAACTACAACTACAGGGCTCTGATACTTCCTATCCGGCCTGTTGTTGAATCCCTAGAGGGGAAGTGGGGCAGTCGAAGGATTTTTTAGCAGAGAAGGGGCACACTTCTTGGGGTGGGACAGGCATGTGGAGAATGAGGGACTGTAGGCTATTAGTTTGAGTTGGCACCTGTGATGGAGTCTTTCCTGTTGTCTGAGATACATAAGCCTAGTTAGGAATCCCTTTACCCGGGTGGAGTTTAGTCCCAGCTCGGGGGTGACCCACTGCTGAGAGTGATGAGCATCGTGGTCTAAGGCTGTGAGGTTCGTGGAAGGTTTGGACGCAGTTGGTGATATTCTTACTAAGATAAGTGTCAATTGTGTGTTAAATTACACGCGGCATAATTATTTATGTGTTTATTTTTATGTGTGTTTCCTGTGTGTGGTTTATACTTGTCTTTATATTTATGGGTATTTCCTGTTTATGTTGTATGTATATGTTTAATGTTATTTTCGTATGAATCTGTGTATTTATAGAATGTATTTGTTTGTTTTAAGTTATATATATAAAGTTTTGTAAGAGTTTCTATGTGTATATGTTTTAATTTGCATACAATTCAAAAAACATTGTGTGGCATAGCCCAGTTGGATGTTGGGGATGTTACAATATGGTATCATAGCATGAAAGATTTTCGGTGGCATGACCCGGCCGGGGTAGCCGGGTATGTTACAATATGGTATCAAAGATCCAGTTTTCAACATTGATCCTGGATGGGCCGAGGAAGTTGAAGTGAAATTTCACAGAGGATTGATTTCGAAGTGGCCAAATTTCTAGTTACAGAGCGTCCATGGTAAAAATTAGAAGCAATTGCGTGGAATTGGGAAAAAGCCCCAATTTCTATTGTTAAATTCATGGGGAAATTGAGAAATTTGGTCGAGAAGTGAGATATTCCTAATTTAATATCTGTTCTAGCAAATTCAGACCTAGAATTGATCGAATTTGAAGTTAGAGGAAAGCCATGACAAATAGAGTGAGATTAGTTGATTAAAATTCTCAATTCGTGAATTGAGTTTGGGAAAAACTTGTTCCATGAATGTAAACCAACAACGATTTGTTGTTGCAAAGGTTGAATTGGTGTTAACGGCGTGAAATTCAACAAATTTCATAGTTGCAAAATGTCTATGGTGAAAATTGGGAAAAAGTTTGGCAAAAGCCCCAATTTATGCAGCGGAATTCAAGAGGAGTCGATGCGCAGCGAAAAGATTGTGATGTGTGGAAAATAAGAGTGCGTGGCTACGCATGCTAAAATTTGGTGTTACGCGGTGCAGAGTGGTAATGCGAAGAAAATATTGTTGCATGGGTATGTGCACTTAAATTTGGTGTTGTGTAGTGCAGAGTGGTAATGCACGGAAAATATTGGCACGCGGATCTGCGCACTTAAATTTGGCGTTGCACTGTGCAGAGTGGTAATGCTCAAAAAACATTGGCGTGCAGGTATGCACACTTAAATTTGGCGTTGCGCGGTGCAGAGTGGTAATCGTGGAAAATATTGGCGCATGGTTGTGCGCACTTAAATTTGGCATTGCGCAGTGCAAAGTGGTAATGGTTATTCATGGGATGAGTATTGTAATAAAATTTGTATTCGGCGGCCTGCAGCTATGGTTAAGCCCCCATACTAGGTCACATGAGCTTCGGGCCAAACCACGCAAAAGGCCGCGGGTAAGAATGATTATGTCGTTGGGAGTATCATGCGACAATTGACATCAGGGCTAGGAGGGGATTCTCACAGTGGTCTGGACAAGAGTTGTTTTCAGTATATCCCCTTCAGAGGCATAGTTACTCCACCATGGCCAGTTAAGATGACGTGGTGGATTACTCACCCAAGCCAGGAGAAATGTTGCCTTGGATGGTGACAGATGGCAGCCCGATCCAGCCACTTTCATACCAGTTGGGTAGGAATATACCACTAGTTTCTCAGGGAGACTTCTTTTCTCAGATTTCAGGGGTCTCCGGTTTTTCATGGACAGAATTCAGACGATTTTTCATGGCTAGGCGGAGCTAGGGATTCTGGGGTAGTTCAGCCATAGACAAACCCCCCTATCTCCTTACATGGCCCAGTGATCCCATTCTCTCAGCCAACTGAAGGCCTTTTTTCACCCATTCAATGTGGTTTCCCTGTCGTTTCAACCCCAGCAAATTATTCTTGGTCTTTCTCGAACCCCTAGATACCAATTTTTCCTATGTCCTCCCCGATTGAGCAAGGGTTTTACCATACGACTATTCCAGGCTTTGGATCCCCTGCTTTTGCTCAAGGTCTTGAAGATTGGGTCCCTGTGGAACAAGGCGCGACTCTGAATCAAATCAACTCTTTTGAAGAACAAGTTTATTTCTAGGAGCAATCAATAGCGGTTGAGGAGGGGTTTATTACAACAAATCTTCAGCCTACAAATTCTAGTGAATGGGTCACAGTTTTTGGTGGGGAGTCTGCCAACATCTCACAGATTCCACAGATCTGAAATCACATAGGAGTCGTCGAGTCAAGACATAGGAAATGTAACAAGTGTGTAGGGTCTTCAAAATCAAACCTAGACTTCAATCTGGGTGACGACCTAACCATATAATGGGTAGCAAAAATGGCAGACAAAACCCTCGTTGGAAAATCCTATGGTCGTCAATTTAGCGAGAAGACACTAAAAACTTGGGCGGCAACAAATTGGGATGTGATATTCAACCTGCCTCCAAAAATTAGTCGACTGTCCAGAGGATGGTTTATGCTTGTTTTCTCAGAAAAATTGCAGGCTACTTCAGTTCTTCAAAAAAGTTGGTTCATAGACTCCTCACTTATACTCTTGAAGCTATGGAGCCCTACTTTTGACGCTGCAAACGAGAGATTGGATTCCATTCCCATTTGGGTTCGGATGTCAGGACTCCCTCCACATCTCTAGAATGAAAAATTATTTCAAGCTATTGGAAATAACTTAGGAGAATTCCTAGCCGCAGATATGGGATTCATAGATTCATGGGAGATGGAGGTAGCAAGGATCCATGTTTTATTAAACATAAGTGAAGGCTTAAAGGAATATCTAAATTTGAAAGATCTGGGAAGGACCACGGTTCAAATTCTAGATTATGAAGGAGTCCCCTTCCACTGCAGGAGGTGTCACGAATATGGTCACATTATCAAGGACTATAAATCCAACATGAAGGACCGTAGAAACCCCCAGTCTCCTTTAGAGATTAGATTGGATGAAGAGTTTCCAATCTCCAAAAGTACCAGCTCTCCTTCAACGAAGTCTTCCTTAGGGAGCAATACTCCAAGCGAGCAAGAAGCGACGTGGTCTGAAGAAGTGGGGGCACCAATCACTCAAGAAGGAGACATGTTGTCTTTAGTCCCAACTGGGAGAGAGACGTCGGCATCAGAAGCATGTTCAAAGGCCATTCCTCAATTATTAGTCGATAGCCTTATCGGTATGCATATTACTATTTCCCGCTCAGCAAATGGTTTTTTTAAGGATTATAGTTTTACTTGTATGGATGGTGGTTTCCCCCTCGATCCCTCCTCCCACAAGCCTTTCGGACTTTTTCCCCTCCCACAATCCTTTGATTATGCCTCCACCGTCCGGGACTCCCCCAGAAACTACACTAGGCTTCGTGCCTGACACTCATTCCCCTCAGCCCCCTGCGGACTCCTCCTCCGATGAGTCTGAAGACTCAATCATCAGATATCAGCTCCGCAACAGGACCGCTTCTATCCCAATCTTTGACCACAAAGGGTTGGGACCAAATCCGGAGATCCAGAAAACAAAGAATGGGCGAGGTAGAAACTCTCATCTTTACAAGGCTCAATCCAGAGCCTTGGTCGACATTACCTCTGGTCAACAAAAATCAATTGTTGGGCACTTAGAGCAGCGAAAACCCTAGTAAGGGTTCACCCATGAAACTTTTCACCTACAATTGCAGAGGTTTGGCGAGTTCCCCAAAAAAATCTGCACTGAAAAGGTTGGTCTTGACAAACCAAACAAATATTGTTCTTCTACAAGAAACTTTATCAAACGAAGAGGTGGTGACAAACCTTATCTCTTCCCTCTTCCCAGGTTGGTCTTTCATGGGGCTAAATTCCATAGGTAGATCGAGAGGTTTAGTCATCGGTTGGAGAACCCGAAGTCTAAAACTCTTAAACTCTTGGGCAATGGACTATGTTCTAGGAGGTGATTTTGAGATGGAAGGGATTGGAAAGGAGATCAGAATAATCAATGTATATGTGGCACATACAAATCGAAACACCTTCTGGGTAGACCTGTTTGCCAAAGATATTATGAAGAGTGAACTACTAATCCTAGGGGGAGATCTAAATTTCTCCTTGGGGGAAGCTGAAAGTTGGGGCCCCTCAGCCCACCCAGACAACCAAGCAGGATTTTCCAGCCATCTGTTAGCCTCTAATGGACTTATTGATGTGGGCCCCCTAAAACTGCTACCCACCTGGAGGAATATGAGGGGAGGGGAGGCTTGTGTTGCAAAAAGATTAGATCAGTTCTTGATCTCTGAATCTTTTGCAATGTTTCCTCTACACTTTCGTCAATGGATTGGAAGTGGAGGTGAATCATATCACTCACAAGTTTGGCTCGAATTGGAAGGAGGTCCCAAAAAGCCGACATCCCCTTTCAAATTCAACTCCTCATGGTTGAATGATGAAAGCTTTCAACAGTTGGTCAAGACAAATTGGACTAACATAAGGGATACAGAGGACATTCCGACTGTCATCCATTTTGCGTCAAATCTCAAAAAATTAAAAAAACCGGTTATTCCATGGGCAAAAGAAAAATAAAAAGCAGAGGAACAGGAACTACAAAATATTTAGGAACAACTCAGACTCTTTCAAGAGGACTCGGAGGCAAGGTTTATGTCATATTTGGCTCGTTAAAATTTAAAAAACTTGGAAGCAAGACGAAGAACCTTGCTGGCGGAACAAGAGGAAACGTGGAGATTGAAAAGCAGAGTTATTTGGGTAGAAAAGGGGGATGAAAACACAAAATTATTTCAAGCATATGCAAAAGGAAGAAGAGTAGAAAATACCATTTGGAGTTTAAAGGACCAGGAGGATAGATCATGTCCTTTGAAGGCCTTGCAAATTTGGGTAAAAAACATTTTCAGACCTTATTCAAAGAGGAAAGGAATATAAATATCGCAGAAATAATTAAGGTGGATTTATATCTCCCAAGATTTGTGAATGATCAAGGGAACCAAGATTTATTTGTTGAGTTCACAAAAGAAGAGATAAAAGAAACCTTTCAAAGCTTCCAGAAGGACAAAAGCCCTGGACTAGATGGGTTGACAATTGAATTCTTCAGGGCGTTTTTTGACCTGATTGGCACAGATTTGTTAAAGGTTATCAAGGAATCCCGAACCAATTGTAGAATCCATGGGCCTTTCAATACTACTTTTATTGCCCTTATCCCAAAGGTAAATGATCCACGGACCTTCGATGATTTCAGGCCAATCTCCCTATGTAACTGTATCTACAAGATAATTTCCAAAATCATAGCCTGCAGACTAAAGCCTTTTCTTTCAAAATCCATTTCCAAGGAACAATTTGGGTTTCTAGAAGGGAGACAAATTCATGAGGCAATAGGGGTAGCACAAGAAGGCCTTCATAGCCTAAAGACCACAAGATCAAACAGAGCAATTCTAAAGATCGATCTTTCAAAAGCATTTGATAGAGTGAATTGGGCTTATATCCGTCTTCTCCTCACTCACCTTGGCTTTCAAGTTCCATTTATAAAATGGGTAATGGCATGCATTTCTTCAATATATTTTGTAGTACTCATCAATGGGGCAGCCTCCCCCTTCTTCAAATCTGAAAGAGGATTGCGTCAGGGATGTCCTTTGTCCCCCCTTCTCTTCCTTCTGGTAGCTGAGGGTTTGAGTAAAGCTATCGATGCAGCAGCCAGGTCAGGGACTTTTTAGGGAATAATAGTTGCAACAGGGATGAGAATCACACACCTTTTATTTGTGGATGATATTCTTATCTTCTGTAATGGGAAAGCTGGAGATGTAGAAACTTTGGTTGACATCCTATCATTGTTCCACTTATCCACAAGTATGATAATAAATGAACAGAAATCAACTATCACTACCTCTGAACTGGACGAAGAAGAAATGGTAGTGTACCAGAGTCTCTTTCCTTTTGTTCTTTAGGATATCTAGAAAGGATTAAAATACTTGGGCTTTCAGTTAAAGCCAAATAGCTACAGGAAAGAAGATTGGAATGGCTGATAGAAAAATTGGAGAAAAGATTAAACGGTTGGAGCTTTAGATGGTTATCAAGAGCAGGTAGACTCACACTGACCAAATCAGTATTGGAATCCATCCCAGTTTATTGGATGTCGTTAGCATGGATTCCAAAAGGAGTTCTAGAAAAAATCAGAAGGATTTGTGCATGTTTTATTTGGTTTGGTTCTGGAGAAAAGTATACTCAACCATGGTCAAAATGGGATAACATAGCTTTGCCAAAAGCATTGGGAGGTTGGGGGCTAAAAAACATTTTCTTGTTTTCTAAGGTCCTTGCAGCAAAAGCTTGTTGGGGGCTCATCTCAGACACCAGTTTGTGGACCCTTGTAGTAGTACAAAAATATATTTCCCCAGATTCAATTGAATATTGGATCAGAAGCCCAATCAAATCTTCAACAAATGGATCGATTACTTGGAAAGCAATGATCTCTTCTTTTTCAATGGTCGGGGATAGTCTTGCTTGGAGGGTGGGTAAAGAAAACCATTTATGAATTGGTGTTGATACATGGCTAGGGAGTGGAAACTCTCACAAACTGTTGGAGGATCTAATTGAACAACTACATGGGCAAGGTATTTTTTACCTCTCTCAATTAGTCGATCCCCCAACAAAAAATTTATGGAACCAAGGTTGGAAAAATGCTACTCTTCTAGGACTAAATGGGATTCAAGCAGAAACAATGACAAACTATATAGCCGCACTTAGAAGAGGCCATATCAAAATCATTGACAAGGATGATGACCTAGTATGGAAAAAATATCCAATAGGCTTCTACACCCCAAAATCAAGGTACATAGCACTTAACATTGACCCAATGCAACAAAACCCCAAAAGGTAGTGGAAAGGTCTTTGGAAGCTAAAATGCCCCCAAAAAGAAAAAATCGTTATGTGGACAGCCTTAAATAATCGAATCCCAACTTGGGAGGTCTTGACTAAGCGTCAACTCGAAGGACTGGGGAGATGTGCTCTCTATAAAAATGTAAATGAATCCACTTTACATATTCCCATCACCTTCCTCTTCACAATAAAAGTATGGATTGAAATGTCAATCAGCATCAGACAAAATTGCATATGGGTTGGAGAAACTATGGAAACAGTTTGGAAAAATTGGACAGATAACCTAGGAAATAAAGAGATTAAAGCTCTCCCTCTTCTATTAAGCTGGGGAATCTGGCTAGCAAGAAATGAAGAAATTTTCAACAATAAAGCCACAATTCCAAAACTAATAGTTGTTCAAAGTCTTTCAATACTTTCCCACTTCTCCCGGTCCAAATATTCACCAGCAATAAGGGTAAGGCAACAAGAGACAATAGATACATCAAAACCCTAGGCTTACTTTGATGAAGTTGCTCAGAACTCTGTTTGTGGAGGAGGAATCTTTCTACACCTATCTGAAAACCATTGCATCCTTTTAAAAATGGGATTGGGAAGGGGGACAAACAATTATGCTAAACTTATGTCCATGAAGCCTCTACTTCTATTTGCCAGAGAAAAAGGCTTACAGCAATTACAAATTTATGGGGACTCCATGAATGTTATAAATTGGACAAGAAAACACCCAAATTGTCACAGTATTTTGCTTTGTCCTATTCTCGAGGAAATCTTTAGGTTGTTGGACACCTTTGATACTATGGTTATATCTCATGTATACAAGGACAGGAACATGGTAGCAAACTCATTGTTCAAAGAAAGATTTCAGCTCCTACAAGGACAATGGCATATCACAGAGAAAAAAGGGGAAGACTCAAATGCTTTCTATCACAGACCTTTTATACAAGATCAAGAACTCTTGAAAGATTGAAGAAATCGAACAGAATCTATCCACTTGACAACCTTTTGAAAAATGCAATTTTCACTGGATCGACCTTCTTTGACACTTTTTTCCTTACTTTATTATGCTCAACAAATTGTATTTAGTTTTTTATTTTAAGACATTTCAATCTGCCTTTGTTTTTACAAAAAAGACAGTCAATATCCACAACAATGGCGATCTTCTCTTATATATAAAGGACACATATACGCTGAAAGGTTGTGCACCTTGTCCGGGGTGTGATTTTATTTTTTATTTTCTACAAAATGTAGCCATGAAGTGAGGGCATACAAAAGCCCACCTATCTTCAGCTATCGCACACACTTTTTTGGTGTGAAGTGCTCTAGAAGCACCTACAAAATGTAATTTTGTCTCTTTCAAGGAATAAAATTACGCTTTTTTCTTTGGGAAAAAAAATGGTTATTCATGGGACATAACAGCTACAGATTACTTCACTAAATGGGTTGAACCCATCCCCACTAAGTCAGCAGCTGAAAAGGTTGTCATGGACTTCCCCGAAGACAGGATCATAACTAGATTTGGTGTTCCTTCAAAAATAGTAATAGATAATACTAAAGTTTTTTGTTCATCAGAAATGTTTTCTTTCTGTTTTAAATATGGCATTATCTTATCTCATGCATCAGATTATTATCCCCAAGGAAATGGTCAAGCTGAGTCAAGTAATAAAAACTTAATGACCATAGTTAAGAAAATTGTTGGGGAAAACAAAAGGTCTTTGGATAGTAAGATCAAATATGCATTGTGGGTTGATAGAATAACTAAGAAGGAAGAAACAAGGTAGTCATTTTGAGTTGGTTTATGGTTTGGAGGCTAGGTTTCCAGTACACCTTAGACTTCCAACTTATGGCTTGGTTCAGGATTTTTCCATAGAACAGAATGAAGTTCAGAATAGGGTTAATCAAATAATAGAGTTAGATGAAAGCAGAAGAAAGGCTTATGATCATAATTGCAAGAGTCAAATTAAGGTGAAAAAGGCTTTTGATAAATCAGCTAGGCAGAGGGATTTTATAGTTGGGGACACAACAATATTATGGAATAAAGGCAAAGAGAAACCAGGCAAGCACGAAAGATTTAGCAGTTTGTGGTTGGGTCCATATGTGATCCGGGAAATGGCAAGTCCAAATTCTTTCCACCTCATCCATTTGGATGGTGAGCCCATAAACATTCCAAGGAATGGGCAACAACTCAAACTGTTAATGTTTATGCCATTATTATAGTTCTTTGCATTTCATTAGATAAGAGCATAATAAGAACAAGATCACTGAGAAATACACATTCATAAGAGACACAGCATTTATCCTGGGAAACCCTCTAGGGGAAGAAAACCCAGCAAAAAATTCCTTATCATAAATAACTTATACAATGTTCAAGAGATAACTCAAACCAATACAGAAAGTC
>SNQJ01S0142079.1:8285-24732 GCA_010110895.2 Picea sitchensis
AAATGAGTTCCTCCCTTTAGAAGTCATGACTTTGAAAGGTCCATACCAGATATGATCAAATTTACCATGTTTAGTCGAGTCTTCCCTCCTATCATCGCATTTCAAAACCAAATCCCCAGGGTGGAATTCCCTATCTTTAGCCTTATTATCAAACAATGCTTTCATTTTGTTCTGATATTTCTACAACCTTTCATCCACTTCAACCCTATGTTGTTGAACTTCAATTAGATGATTTATCCTTCTTGTGACATGGTTTGGTTCTTCTTTCTCATCTTGCCAAATTTTAATCACAGGAAGCAATAGATTTATAGGTAATACTATGTCATTCCCATATACCATTTGAAAAGGAGAAGTTCCAATAGACTTTTTTGTACCTATCCAGTTTACCCACAAGACGTACTTCAAATGTACATGCCAATTTTTTTTGTTTTCGTTCAATGCTTTCTTAATTATGGTAATTAAGTTTTTATTTGATGATTCAGCGAGCCTGTTTCCTTGGGGGTAGTATGTTGTATAATGTCCCAGTATAATATTGTATTTTTGGGAAAAGCTGACCATTGCCATAGATTTGAATGACTGGGAATTATTTATAACTATTTTTCGACGACAACGAAATATAGATAATATGTTTTCTTCTAGGAAATATATCACCACTGAATCTGTCGCTTTTCTAGTTGGAATGGCTTCCACCCATTTGGTGAAATAATCTATAGTTGTCAATATACATTTGTGCTGAGCACTAGAATGTGGGTTAATTTTGCCTATAAAATCCAACCCCCATTGTTGAAAAAGGGCTTCTATTTTAACTAGGACCAGAGGTAATGTTGGGAGTTTCTTCTTGCTTATGAACAATTGGCAAGAGTTATAGGTTCTAACCTTGGCGTTGACATCTGAGAATGGTTTAGGCCAGTAATATCCAACCCTCAGGATTTTATAAGAGGCTACTCTCCATGCATGATTCCCTCTGCATACTCCTTCGTGAAATTCGTTTATCACCCTTTATGTTTCTGATTTGACTAAACAAACCAGTAGAAAATCTAGAGGGTCCTTCCAATACAATTGGCTTTCAGAAATATAGTACTTTACCACATGCAATTTAAGTGTCCTGGCCTTAGATGGAGACAAATAAATTGGGAATTTCAGGGTCAGTAGATAAGACACTATTTCTTTATACCAATCCGATGAGGAAAAATTCTCTTTGATTATGATTGCATCTATTTGGTCGTCAAAGTCATCTATGTCAATACATCCTTCATTTTCGTGCAGGATGTTTATTCCAAGTGCTATGAAATTTGATTCAGTTGGAAGCTTAGCCAAACCCTGTCCGTTTACGAGCTTCATCGACTTTACTTCTAGATCGAATTCTTGAATTTTAGCAAGCCACCAACCCCTCTTCCCATCACTGTCGGGTTGAACCAATATGTCTTTTACAGAATTGGTAGGAACATATGAAATTACCTTGGAATGTAACGCATAGGTTTTGAAATACTGTAGTGCCTTCACCATGGCATACGCTTGCTTTTCCATAATATCATACCTCAATTCTGTGTCTCTGAGGCTTTTAATAAAAAATTCTATTGGTTGCTTGAAGCCTTCTTCATTCTTTTGGAGAAGTATTGTTGCGACTATATGCTTAGAGGCAAATGAGAAAATCAAAAACTCTTTTAGATAGTCAGGATTGGCCAACACGGGTGCCTCGCCTATAGATTTTTTGATACGTGCGAACGAAGCTTTGGATTCTTTCGTCCACTTGAATTTTTTGTTGTTCTTTAGTATATCTGTGA
Organism: Picea sitchensis; assembly: GCA_010110895.2. Classification (NCBI taxonomy): domain Eukaryota; kingdom Viridiplantae; phylum Streptophyta; class Pinopsida; order Pinales; family Pinaceae; genus Picea; species Picea sitchensis. The sequence continues at coordinate 10,070 of SNQJ01S0142079.1, forward strand.
TCAATTTCATGATTTCAGCAAAATTCGGGATAAAACTCCTCAAAAAAAATATTTTTCCTAAAAATGATTGAATTTCCTTTACATTTCTAGGAATATTTATACTATCTATACCTTCGACCCTTTTGGGATCGATTTTAATTATGTCTCGAGACACAATATGGCCCATGAGTTTACCTTCTTGCATCACAAAATGAGATTTCTTGGGGTTTTGCTTGAGATGTATTAGATGATCTTCATCAGATTTAGAAAAAACAGTCAGATCATCGAGGTAGATGACCATGAATTTATCTCTCTCATCGACAAAAACAATATCCATAGTGTGCTGGAAGGTAGCACCTACACTCATCAAACCAAAAGGCATTCTGTCATACATAAATGTTCCCCAAGAGGTGGTGAAGGTTGTTTTTTCTTTATCATTCTCATTGACAACAATCTGATTATAACCCGAAAACCTGTCAATCATGGATATTCTATTTTCCCTAACCACTTTTTCCAAAATTTGATCCATATTGGGTAGCGGGTAATTGTCTTTAAGAGAGGATTTATTTAGATTCCTAAAATATACACACAGTCTAATCTCCCCACTTTTCTTTCTAACAGGGACTATGTTGGCTACCCAGTCAAAGTATCTCAGTGGTACGATTATTTTTGCGTCCAGGAGTTTTTTGAATTCCTTCTCGACCACAGGGAATAAAATGGGATTATTTTGCCTAAGTTTCTTTTTAAAAGGTTTAACATCGGTTTTTAAAGGTATCTTGTGTTTGATCACAGTGGTGTTGTAAGTTCTCAGCTCATCATAAGACCAGACGAACACGTATTTATATTGTTCGAGTAAATATGCATATTTACCTTTTATTTCAGGAGGAAGGTACTTTGATATTTTAACTATTATAGGCTCCCCTTTGGTCCCTATATCACAATCTTGAACTTCTTCTGGTTGAGGCTACAAAGTAGATTTTAAGGGCATGTCATTTTGGTCAAACAGTCTTTCCAGAGGGATTAGTCCTTTCGGAATATGATTGTTTTTTAATACCAACATGCGATGATTCGCGATCTTTTCTTGGAATTCTTGAGGATCCTCCTCCTCTTGCATAATCCAAGTATGTTCATTTTGGTTTTCTTGGTCACTACGAGTTTCAGTGAAATCATCCACCATTTCAAGGAATTTTCTGATCTGTTCATCATCTTCGAACACCTTCCAGTGTTGAATGTTGTTCGATATGGAAGGTTTGTGCCTCGCCTCTATGTGGTACTTTAGTTTGAAAGTCGTAGGGGGTATAAAGGTTGAGGCTGATTTATCTAAAGAATTGACCTATAGGTTTTATGCACGTGGAATATAATGAACATTTACCGATGAGAAGAAATTTCCAATTAAATCCTAGGTACAATTTCTGCAATATCTTAATCTTGGTTGCTTGGACTGGTATTGTCGATTTATCTGTTTCACAATCAGTTCTGCATCTCCATAAACTTCCAAGTTCTTAATTTTTACCTTCCTAGAAGATTATAATCTCAAGACTAGGTCTTCGTACTCACACACATTATTCATGTAGTCTATGTCCCACTACAATCTGTAAGAAAAGGGGATAACGAATTCATCCTTTGGTGTTGCAAACAGTACTCCTGCACCTACTCCTTCACATGATGAAGTGCCATCAAAAAACATTTTCCAAATTCTAGTGGTATACGCATTTCCATCTTTCGTTTCTGATTTATTTTCATCTATATGACTTTCTTCTGTACAACTATTTATGCCGTCATCAAAGGATAACATACAATTTCCCAGGTCCTGGTCGGCGACATAAATAGGGTAATTATTAGGATGATGTGGATCACTTACTGTATATGCCAACTGTGTTTCCCTGTATAACCGAGTGAACTGTCTGCCAAAAATGGGAATAGTGGAATAGGTCATGTCTAGCTGAAGAGATCCCCCAAGCTTGGCTCCCCAAGATCTAGATAATAGCAATCCATACTTTGGAGATATATCAACGATGAATAAATCCATTAGAACATTTTTTAATGGAACTTGTGCAAGGGTTACCACTAAATATTTAGTCATGCCCATACACTTAAATCTCCTTGAATCGAAGGAATACAGATCCCCATATGGCTTGGTGATTTTGAGCCCTAGTCTGCCCATAATAGACTTGGGAAATACGTTATGTGAGGCTCTAGAATCTAGCATGCAGTTATGCAGTAGATGATCGTGCATGTTTAGTGTAATGTAGAAGGCGGTAGTGGTATCCCTCACACCTTTGAAATGCAGACCAAAAGTTATGTTAGGCTTATCGTCTTCCAAATTTATCATGTCGGACTAGCTTTCTAAATCTGAAAATTTTATCATTTTGGTTAATTTTTTTCGGTACACAAGATTCTTTTCCAATTCGACCAGGGGTATTGGTATCTTGATCTTATTTATCTCATTTTTTAGGCTGAAACCTCCCACGAGTTTATCTGTTTCTTTGGTGGGAGATTCAGTCTCCTTCCTTTCTAACTTATTTGTTTGCATTGTTTTATTCTCAGTGATTCTGGTCTCCGATGTCTGTGTTCCGGCTACCTTAGTTTTCCCATCTCGGATCTCGATCTCCTTTGTTTCATTATTTTGCGGATCTTCTCCTTTTATTTTAGTCTTCTGTAACTCAGTATATTTCGGAGAGGGCTGATATGTTTCACCTCTTGGCAAGATTTTTTTTGGTTGAGTAGTTGACACATGTTTATTTTTTGGCCTTAGATTGTACTTATGTTGAAGCTCGACCATTATAGTGTCGACTATCCCTTGATAGGTAGAACCACCCATATTGTTTATGTTGTTACCTTTATTTGACGGTTGTTCTGTGTTCAAAGACCTCTCATAATATTCCTTGGTTAGGTGGGGTTGTACACAATCATCTCCCAAATTGTTAACATCTTCTTCTAAATTCTCAAACTCTTGCAAGTCATTTCCTCCTATAAAATTTTCGTCCTTTAAAGGAGTTTGAATTTTTTGGTCTTCATTTTTAATCTGTCTTTTTTGAATTTGAGGATTGGGGTTCCTTCTGAACTCTCTCTTAACAAATTGATCTGCTTTGGATTGATCTAGCTCCATCCTTGAAATCTTATTTGATAACTCCTTTATTATCCTAGCCATATCATCTATTTTATCATCTGAGGACATCCCAGCTCCTGAGGGTCCCACTTGTTCTCTAAAGCATTTGGTTTCTTTGTTTCCCATGTCTATTTTTGTTTTTAATTTACTAGAAGCCATCATGTTTGACTCAATATCTATGGCATCATCTTGCATTCGGGTTAGGTCGGTCCCTCCCCTTTCTCTCAGTAAGAGTGCAAAATCAAGTTCAAAGGCTCCCACAAAGGTTACCTTGGCTGCAGTTTGAGACATTTTAACTTCGACTGGGATATTATTATATAATTTGTTAAATATTTGAATGAATTCCATGACAGTTTTTGAACCCTTTTTCTTCAGAGATCCAAACTCAATCAGGTAATATAAATTGTCCTTCCTTTCGCCCTATTGTCTAAAAAAGGAATCTTCGAGAGCATCATAGGATAATATCGATCTTGTGGGTAGACATCAAAACGAGGTTCTCACCTGAACTTCGAAAGTCTGGACAAACAATCATCAATACACATCTTCATGTTCAAGACCTAGGATATCTGTGAATTGATCAAAAACGTTTATGTGTCCGGCCGCGGTGAGGTCTCCTTCCCCTGTGAACTTAGGTAGGTTTTTCATGTAGTTTTCAGGTAGGTCATGAAGAGGTATCGGGAGGATGAGATGAGCGTATCTGGAAGCTACTTTAGCGAAGATCCTGGGAGGTGGGGGTGGCCCTTGGCCCCCCACTCCTCCTCCTGCAGCGCCCCCAACTCCTCCTCCTCCTCCCCTAACAGCCCCCCCTCCTCTAGCAGCTGCCATAGCTACTCTAGGAGAGGAAACCGATATGTTTTACAGAGGGTTTTGGAAGATTTATGGCAAATCTTTAGCTTCTTCGGGAGATGAGAAAGATGAAAAAGGTGGGAACGGGATATTGGGGATGGGTTCCTCTGATTTGCAAGAGATGTAAATAGGAGAACCCGTAGGGGTGGAATCCGAGTATATGGTATACTCTTTGAGATTTAAGGGGGTCAGAAAATATAACCAAAGAGTTGGAGGGATATCAATTGACACAAATTTTACCGAGAGATTTTCAATTTCGTTTATGTTAGAGGTAGTCGGATGAGTTTCATATTTAGCTTTGGGGAATACTAAATCTGGGTTTAGGGTTTTGGTCTCGACTGATCTGGCTGATGTTTCTCTGAAAAGGGTATTAGAGAGAACTTCTTGCAAAGCTGTATTTTCAAGAGGAACCTTCACCTTATGTTGTGTGTGCCTAAGCTGGTAGATCAGAGTAGTTGGTTTAAGGGGACCTCTTGTTTTTAATATTTTTTTCAGGGTCAGAAATAGGCATGGTATGTTTACCATCTAGGTTTTGTCTAGTGTTCCTTCAACCGGATGCCAGCTTACTTAAACATGGAGTCACCAAGTGAAAAGTAAAACTTAGCCTTTAGAAGGTGTTCACTCTTTTCTCACTATCAAAGAGTAGACACTTGCAAATGTCGTTCTCCTAGGGAAAATGATTTCAGATCTCCTTCCCTAGCAACGATGCCAAAAAGATGTTGTTATAGAGTTTGTACTTAAGGCTATGATGTATAGAGTCTAGGCATCCAAAAAGGGTGAATGATAGAAAAGGAAAAACCAACTCTCAGGGAAACAAGTGTGGCTAATTTCTAAGTTGTCTTCGCCTAGCTTCTAGATGTTCCTGGATGCTTATATCCCATTCAATGGCTTCCCGTGAACGTTCAAGTTCTACCCGGGTAGTGGCAGTCTTTAATATGGTATCGAAGAGGTTTAAAGCGATGCTGGCCTAATCTAAAAGACCGGGTTCAAAATTGTGTTGTCTTACAATGGGCACAGTCATGAAGGAACGAGGTTTTAAAAGGTTTGGTACTTATTTTTTAGAATGTTGTTTCAATTTTAGACCATATGATGAAGGATTTTTCGAATCCGAATTAATAGTAAAACAAATCCAAAGTCCTTTTCCCGTAACTAAGTTAATTTTGAAATTTCATGCATAAAACGAAGGAAAACATTAAGCTGTCAACATTGTGAGGCTTCGATCAAGGAATAATCACACCCTGTAACAAAAGAAGAAAATAGACAAGAAAAAATTTGACACAGCATAAAATATAGAAATCTAAATAATCCACACGTCTTGTACCTACTGATAGTCGATACAGAGGAAAAACTGTAAACAATTAGATGACTGAAACAGTTGATCACCATAGTAGATATCGTACTAAATTGTAGCTAAGCATTCATCAAAGATACACATGAGAAATGAAACTAGGTATGAAATAACAACAAAAAGAACATAACTCAGTCTTCTTGAAATTTGGAATCTCTGAATTGCTTCTATTAACTCTGGAAAAAGAATAAATCTATCTATTACAATCGACCAAAAAGAAAAATCCCTTGTTCTCTCTTTCAAGATTATACTTATACAAAAATTAAAATGTTTCGAATTCTGATCATTCTAGAGTTTCAGTTTACAAGTGAAAAAATGAAGTGTTTCATTTCCTTCTCCTTGGCCTTCCTCCATACCAGCAGGGAGCCCTCTTTTCTTTGTTTCTCTAGCCCCAAAATAGAATGGAATGAACATATATCATTATTTTCCGCCAGAAGTCTGCCTTTTCCCCTGTTCAATACAATAGACACATCTTTCTATCAACTAGGCTATCAACTTAGAAGGTTCTATTTGGTTGTTAGCCTAAAAAGTATAGAATTTTTTTTCCAATTGTGACAATCTCTTTCCTACTTGTCTATCCTCTGTGATAATAGACAATAATTGTAAGTTTGGATTAATCATCCATTTATCCACTTGGACCATATTGACCTAACTTATCTGGGAAAATTCGACTTGCTCTCTTTCCACACTTTCCCTGATATCCAACAAATGTTTGTCTATGTCGATTTTACCTAACGTTCTAGAACTACTCTCTTTATCGAGATCTAATAATTTTTTATTTTTCAAGCCAAATACCTCTTCACAAGAATCTCTCGTATCCTTATCCCTTTTCCTGCTCTCGGATATATCATGCTCCCATGTCTTCAACATGATATTACCCTTGGTTTGGTTTGGAATGGACAGCCTAGAACTAATGACAACTCTTCTTTTGTTGTCGCTGTAACAACCTTCTGGAAATCAACACAAGCCACCCCAGCTTCTCTTTCTCTCAGAGAGATGTCCTTTAGTGCTTGATATATTGTTTGAAAGTGGTTTTGGATGGATTCTACTTTAGCAAGTAGATTCTGTTGAGTTGTTTCTACCCTCTTTCGTATTTCTATAGCTTGGGATTGGAATGTTGTTATGTCTATGACCTAGTTCTCAATAGAAATCAATTTAGACTGCAGTTGCCTTATTTTCTCCTCCTGTTGATTTTCCTGTGTTTGGCTCACCTGTGCCAACTGACGCATCTTCTCAATATCGGATTTGAGCTCTTTGATTTCCTATTGATCAATTGCTCTAGATTGTTCGATGCCTTTGTTCGCCTCATCCATAGCATTTGCCTCTATCGTTACTACCCGAGATTCCAATCAAGGATGATTTTAAGGATGGAAATTTATTTTAAAATGTAGAAACCTTGGCGAATATTACTAATCCTTCATATGTCAACTATAAATGTTTGGCGATATTTTTTAAAAAATATTCAAATTTCTAAGAATTTTATATAGTTTTTATAAAATTTTGGCTATTTTTAAGGTAAAATAATATTATCCTATATAATTTGGGCAAATAATTTTTAAAATAGCGAATCTCATTTTTGGAAAAACCATGGAAAATTATCCCATGAGCGAAATTTAGCCCCTAAAATCATCCCTTCTTCCAATTTGTCGATCAAAAGGTTCTTTTGTTTCAGTCGTGCCTTCAAAGCTCCAACTGATAATTGGTTGGGCATTGCATAAGCCCCCAACATTCCTAATACCTCATCAATGAACTCTTCCTCCTCCGAGGCTTCTCCATCTATTAAGATTTTGTATCTTTTAGTTGTTATGCTCGCTCTTTTATATGTTTCATTCGTCACTACGACCTTCCTCTTTTTTCTAAAAATGAAATCGCTAAGAGGCAGTTCTTCCACAGAGATAGGTGTTAGATCCTCTTAGAAAAATAATTTTGTATAGGGGTTTCCCATTGTAAATTGTAAGGGTGTAATGGATTGGATGGGACTGTCGATTTCCTTGGTGACTATCTCTGTGTTTCCTTCTTCTTGGTTGGGGATCTCGTCTTCCTGATTCAAGATATTGGTTTCCTCTGTCTTACCCTGAGCCTCTTTCTTTCTAGGGTTCATGCCCATTGAAATTTCACCTTTTGCTTGTTGTGTAACCGGGGATTTTGAGGTTCTTCCCTACAAAAATTTAGGGAGGCAACTTCTTCAATGCTCTTGAAATTTATAGAAATCAACCATATCCCTGGGTGGCAAAGCCTGAATTCGACTTAAAAATTCAGAGTAAAACCTCACCCCTCAGAAGATTTCATTGTGAGGTGATTCTTCATGCTCGTATCGTTTTAGACCACATATCACCATGTGGTTACTCACAAACTTATTAGGGTCATGTTTATTAAACTCAATATCTATTAATTCCATTTCCTCCAGGGCTATGGCCTCTGCTCTGGCATGGCCGAAATCTAATAAAGAATATGTACCGATGTGAATGGGAAATGGTGGCCATACCTTCTTCGATACTCCTTTGATATCTTTTCTTATCCCTCCGAGTACAGCCTTCCTGGCGATATCATGACATACTAACTTATCTGGTAAGAATCGTGACAGAGCATAGGGGGGAACATAGGTGCCAAAAACCCTGATATATGAAAATTATGCTTCTATATACCAATCTTCCACACTGCTCAGGTTTGCCGTGATGTTATCTGAGATCCTGGGAGGTAGCTGACCGAAAATGGAGACATGCATTGGAACCATTACCCAATTGAAAATCTTGTATACAATCTCTTTGGCTTTATCCTCCCAAAGTTTTGAGTGGTAGACATGAATAGGCTCTACATCGGTTGGAGTCCAGCTCCATTTCATTAATGGGAAAGGTTTCATGAATCAAATAGTTTCCATGATGTATGCAGACATAAAAAATGAAGGCACTTTCCCGCTCACCTTCTGCACTCGATCCTCTGTAATTCGACTGGCCAGGCTATCTAACAACAATTTATCCCACTCGAAAGAAAATCCCTCAACTATGGAATGGATAAGTGGTACCCATGGGAGGAAAAAATGAGTGGTGTCCTCCTTCCCATATAGTCTGCAGACCATCATCGTATATACATGAATTGTGGTGCTAACGATGAGCTTGAATAAATTCCATGAGTATCGGCCCTGAATTTCGTAGGGTGTGAAACCAAGTCCTTGATAAAATCAGATAAGATTTTCCCAAACTGCTCGCATTCCTTCATTTTGAAACCCTCTAGAAATTCAACATTATGAGTAAGGTTAGGTGTGGGAGACAATTTATACATTGCTTGTAAATGCTCTGGCCAAAATGTCCCAATTACCACCTACTCATTGAATATCATCCTAGTTGGGAAATCCACATGGTCCAACACCTACCTGATCATATCATAATAGGGAAAAAGTCATGGCCTTGCTGCTATCTTGTGCATTTCGGACTAAGCAACAATTTTGTATTTCGTGGACAAATATTCTTTCTCATTATCACTGGAATTGTCTGAACAATCTATCTGCTCGGAGTGCAAAATATTTGAAACATATTTCCACGTTTTGATAGTATTGATGGTTCTAAGAGAGGTGTTAGAAATGATATTTGAACCTTGACCTGTGATGCAAGAGCATCTCAAGTGAGTCAGCGCGGAGACAAAAGACAACTGGAAAAGAGCCCAGCACAAATTTTGAAAACATTATGAAATATTAATGAAACAATTAAATGAAGGCGCACTTGTAAGATTGTAATCAGACCTTGAGTGTCCGGCTCTCGTCTGAAGTAGGTAGAAGGCATTTGTAGTGTCCCCAAGGCCGAGCCGCATTGTGAACCATGTTCTGAAAGAAATTGTAATTATATTTTATAGGTTGGTGAGCCAAGTTCTTATAAGCTGGAGGCTTATGTGTTTGTTAGGCCAGGGAGCCTAAGTGTTGCAGGCCAGGAGCCTGCTCTTGTATATGTAATCATGCAGAACAATTAATAAAATTGTAAACACCGCCAGGTGCAGACCGACCACGATGAATGAGTGAAGGGGGACTGAGCATCCATAGAGTGGGCAAGGAATTAGGGGATAGAAGGTGGGAAAGGGGATAAGTGTTGAACCTGGGGGCCAAGCCTAGGGGGATTAAGCCTGGGAATAATATTTTAATATTATCCCAAAAAGACGTGCATTTTTGTGTTTTATCCTAAGTTTTGGCAAGGGAGGATGTACAAGGGTGATGCATGCTGATGGAACGCATGCAGTTCCAAGGGTGACAAGTGTCAACCCTAGTGCATGCAAATAAAACGGTTGGGATGAGCCGTGAGGGGGATCCTCCTCCATTCCACCCGACTGCCTGAGTGTGTGGGGGGTGATGAATAATATGACCGACCCAACCCCTGCAAGAATACCTCATGCGTTCCTGAGAGCCAGAAAAAATCTTGTGTTTGTTTCTAAAAAAATCCGTGTACACCCTCTCTATTCTGAACCATGGAACCCATGCCATTCCCTGTGTGGATTGTTGTCACGTGTTTCCAAGAACCAACACCGTGAGACCTTGCCACCATTGTTGAGCCTGTTTGGGAAGCTCGAGTCTGTATTCCCGGTTGACTGCGTGTGACTTGCTGTCCAATGCAAGTTGTGATTGAGATTGTGTATGACCTCTCTCCAGGTGAGGGAGGTGACTGTTGTTGGAAGAGGCAGGTTGTCAGGCCTGTGAGAAACTCTTTCCAGGTGAGAGAGTTTGTTGGGAAGTGGTTTCCTCCAGAGAGTGTCCAGCACCAGCTTCAGGCTTTGAGACTTCCTGATCCGGCCTGTTGTCGAGACCCAAAGAGGGAGGTTAGCACCGATGGACTGTGCTTGTGAAGGTGTATACTCCCGGGCAAAACATGCATGTGGGGAATGAGAGTCTAGTAGTAGTGGGCGTAAGGTGACATCTTGGGAAGAATCCTTCCAGATTTTTCTGTGTTGTTTTCCCTGTAACCTCAGCCTAGCCTAGGATTCCTTGTCTTAGGGTGGAGCTTAGTCCCATCTCGGGGTTGACCCATTGTTGAGCTGATGAGCAGTGCGGTATAAGGCTGGGAGGTTTGTGGAAGGCCTGCACTTGGTTGGTGGAATCTACCACTGTTAAAAGATAAGTATCTGATTATGCTTTAATCATGTTTAGCGCATGATTGTGCTGCTTATGTTATCATGAATTCCGCTGTGTGTATGAATTAATGTTAAATGATATTGATTGTTAATTATAGAAGAAAATCTTATGTTTACTTTGATATTAATTGAATCTATTGATTAAATGCATGTTATTATATAATACTTTTATGAGTTATGTACCAAGTGGTGTTATAGTAACCTTTTAAGAGTGATTAATCTATGGTAGCCGATAAGGTGTATTACAGTTTGGTATCAGAGCCAAGGTTTTGACACTGATCTTAGATGGGCAAGTGGAGCGGTCTTTGGACCGAGAATGCGAGGGGAAATTGGGTCTGGAAGGCCAATTTCGGACACTGGTTTGCTCCGAAATGTCAAGGAGTTACTTGACGAGTTTTTTTTTTAAAGCTCGGGAGGTATAGCGACATTATGAAACCGCAGCCAATGGGGTATGAGTCCACAGGGAGAGAGGACTCCGCACCGGTGGTCTAGGAGATCTAGGATCTATTTAGGAGGGAAGGTGAGCCCTCATGACCATTAGATATGTAAAGTGTGCACGGGGTTTAAAGCCCTTTGGATATTTCACGGGAGTGTGGAAATCGCGATACGCAAAATCTCGAATTAGTCAGGACCGTCCATCTCGAAGGGACAGGTGGCGATAATAAAGAGCCCGTCGGAATTTCGCATGTTGAAATAACGGGATTCGAGAGTATGAGAGGGAAATGACATATGAATTCACGAAACCACGAAAGGACAAAGACCGTCCATCTGTAGAGGTCACGTGACGAAGGTCCAAGCTATCGGGGAAAGTTCTTATAGAAAAGTCAAACCGATGCATCGGGGTTCGGTGTTTCACGAGTCCAGGAGGTGAGACGCCAGGACATTTAGAGTACCAAAATCGTGAGAGGCGATCAAGACTTTCCATCTTGAGGGGACGCATGGAAGCGATCGAAGCCTTCGAAAAAGGTCCCGATAGGAGAGCCACATCGGGAAATCGGGATTCAGAGGATCATGAATCCTGAGGAAATACGTGTTTCGGCATTGGAAAGTCTGAAACCCTGATAGGAGGTATGACTGTGGTCATATAAGGGGAGGTCATGTGGACCATGAGTCTAGCCTGAAGGGCTAATAGAAGTTAGAGCGCATAGGCATTTGGAAGCCCAAAACCCCGAAAGGATATGGACCATTAGATCTAGCTCATCGAGGATCGTTGGATCACATATAAGAAACTGTGTATCGGATTTTGGGGATAGCAGTGACAAGAGGTTGGGAGTCACTGCGTAATGAAGTCCCATGTACCGAAAACTTGAAGGCTAGGAAGTCCCGAAAGTCCCAAAAACTGAAGTTTCAAAAACCCAAAAAGTGTAGAGCCGAACGAGAGCTCAGAAAACCCATTGGAATCGAAATGTCTCTTGTTCTTGTTCGTATTAGTTATAAATGTTGTGGATTGTTCATTAAGTTTTGATGGCCTGACAAACTTCAAATTTAATTTCACAGTGTGTGTGTAGAATTCAACGGAGGCCAGGACTCTAGTTAACCAACGTCGAGTATGGAGTGGGGAAAGGTGCAGATCACCCCTAAAACAAAAGATGAACGGGAAGGAAAGGATGTTAACCTGGGAGTCGAAGGATCGAACTCTAATGGGCATGGAAAAGAAAAGGATAAGGAAGGAAACATAATGACAATCATTGAAGGATTGCAAAGAGAGGCCAAGGCTCGCCGAGCTGATAGCCGAAAGCTCATGAAAGTCAGGGATCAGCAAGGTGAGTTAAACCTAAAATTTTTGAAGATCCTAGAAAGAATAGAGAAGAAACTCGAGAAGGGAAGAGAATCAAGTATGACGGAGAGTTGCAGAACCCATGGGAGAAGAAGTAGGTCAAGGAGTGGTAGTCGACATCATAGTCGCTCCTAAAGACATTATTACAGGGAGACACACAGTAGTCCAAGCCCATCCCCTACCAGAAAACATCGAAAATATGGAAAGGAGGAATTGAAAGGGGAGATGAACAAGATTAAGCCTCCAACATTCGATGGAGAGCATAAGAAGTAGGAAGGTGCCGATACATGGTTTCTTGGCATGAAGAAATACTTCCAACTGTAGAATTATTCCGCCCATGCAGAAGGAAGAATTGCAATGTACCAATTGAAAGGAAAAGCATCCATGTGGTGGGATCAGTTTGTGCAGGTGCAGCACATCAGAGAGAAATAGGTCACTTGGAAGGAATTTAAGAGGTATTTCAAGAAGAAATACCTGACTAAAAGATACTATGATAGAAAGATGAAGGAGTTCTTCGAACTCAAGCTAGGAAGCATGACTATTGATGAGTATGAACGAAGTTTTCTAGAACTACTGAAGTATGGTCCATTCATCAAAGATGAGGCTGTCAAGATTCAGAGATATCTAAGTGGACTGCCACCTTCCATGAGTGACAAGATTCAATATGACGATCCTAATACCATGGAAGAAACCATAAGAAGGGAGAAATTCTTGTATGAACAACAAGGAGAAAGGCCTATCCTTCGGAGGGCTTGGAATGATCAGAGGAAGTTTAAGAAGGAACAGAGGCAGAAGGGAAACAAGCCTTCCTTTTTTATAAACAGTCTTCAGGGACAGCCATCATTTAGAGAGCCGAGAATGACTGAAGAGGGAGCAAAAAGACAGGGACAGACACCCATTCAGTGTTGGGGCTGTCAAGGAAACCATAAGTACAGAGATTGTCCCCATAAAAATGGTAAAGCGAGAATTGTACATACTGTTCAGCAAGCAGAAACAGTGGAGGATATGGGCAGTAGAATGCCGAAGATCTACGCAGCCCTGGACAATAAGCAAGAATAATTTCAATCACACATGATTGAAGTGGAAGGTACGATCAACAACCGACCACTTGTTCTTTTAATTGATTGAGGGGCTAGCCATAGTTATGTAGATCCTAGAGTGGTGGAAAGTTTTCATCTAACGAGGAGAAAACATGAGAAGCCTTGGTTAGTGCAGTTGGTGTTATTGGATAAATCCGTAAGTGCAGACACAAACCAAACTCCCTAGATCCACCTGGATCTAGAACATAGCAAGACAAAATAATACTCTTTCCCTAGATTCTAACCATTGAATTAAATAGGAGGCAAAAACAAGAAACATACCTTATTAACGCTTGCGTTGGCCTTTGTTTCTCCTTCTTCACTCCAATGCTCTCGTAGATTCAAGACCAAAATGATACAAACCAAGTGGAGTGAAGAAAACACAATCTATTCAATAGTGAATCTATGTATATGATCAAGGAGTTATACAATAAAGTGGACTTAGCTTTATGGGAAAGGGACATATTATTGTATCATATTAATAGAAAGTAAAGATTACAACCTGAGCCTTGATGTTGCAAACTTCCTTTTGATGGCCCTTGGCTCCAACACACACACTTTCTCACTTGCATGAAGAACATCAACCACCTCTGATAAACATGATGGAGTTCTTAGTTGCTGTAGCATCAGTCCTTCACACAGTGTTTCACCAATTCTCCAATGTCTTGCTTAACCTTGTTTGCTTAAACTTTTCCATGAGAATTCACTCAATATATAGGAGAGAATGAATTGGTTACTTGGATAAGAATGATCCCAAAATATCAGGGAATCTAGTACTAGGATAACCATTCGAACGCCATCTCATCCTTCTAGAATATTCCCTTCTATAAGCTTCGAGAATTCATCTTTTTCCCTTCATTAGAAAGACTTTGCACCCTAGCAGTTCAACACAATGCAAACTTCTCGCACCCTGGCTTAAGGCAGCCTGTGAGAATCATGCATTCTTGCAGGCAAATATACTAGCAACCTATGAATAGTCCTTAAAAATGTGATTTCTGGAAACAGATGAAGGTAACTTTTCTCAGGAGAAAGTTCTAATGAAGAGCCTGAGTACACCATCATCAATACATCATCATGACGACCAAAATCATGGGTAACAGAATGCCCCCCAAAGTGTGAGGTTGGAACTAGTGACAACTGATGGACTTTGTAAGCTACATGTGTGTGTCGGGAACCAGGAGAACATCTAATCGGAAACCTGCGAACACCCAAGCATCTGCAGAATATCATATATACCAATTCTAAGGTAGGCATTCCCATACTCAGATCATAGATTGATGACATTATAGACATGGTTCATGGCCACCAATCATACACTGTGGATCCATGCCGTCAAAATATAGCATAGCCACTGGAATACACTGTGGATCTATGCGAGAAATTTCAAATCAAGACGACATAGCCACGAAACATACA
>SNQJ01S0142080.1:0-12281 GCA_010110895.2 Picea sitchensis
AGAGGCTGAGTATATGGTAGCCAGTCAGGCCAATTGTGAGGCCATTTGGCTTCGCAAGTTGTTGGTTGGGATATTTGGTGTGCAAATGAGGCCCACAATGATCTATTGTGACAATCAGAGTTGCATCAAAATCTTTGAGAATCCAATTTTTCATGACAGGTCTAAACACGTAGAGATTAGATATCACTTCATCCGAGATTATGTTCAGAGAGGACCAATTGAGCTACAATTTATTTCCACAGATGAGCAAGTGGCAGACATCCTCAGTAAAGCTTTGGGGAGAGGGAAGTTTGTGCCTTTCAAAGATAAGCTTGGGGTGGTGAGGATTACTTTCCTCGGTAAGAGGGAGTGTTGAATTAAATGAAAAAGTTCCAAGGACAAGTGTTTCTCATCACCTAGGCACCCAGGGGTGAGAAAGTGTCCAATGTGGTCCCTAGTAATTAATTTCATGTGATTTGAAATTAAAAGAAACTTTATGAAACTTAAGTGAAGTGGGTGAATGATCTAGTCTATCCTCCACCGTTAGATTAGATGACCCTTCACCTTCCCTCATGAGGTCGAATTAGGGAAAGAAGCGCCCCCATTCTTGGCATTCTTCATGAGTTTTGAGTGCAAGAGAGAGAGAGACGAGTTGAGAAGAGGAGTCGACTTGCTGAGATAGTGGCACGATTCCCAAGGCAGCAAACTAGCACACAAATCGAGGAGAGATTAACAACAAGAGAAGCTGGCTGTACAGTACGGACTGAGATAGGTCGTACACTGTTTGAGGGCACAGAAATCGTGGTATACTTGCTGCACAAATTTCTGAGCAGCAATTTGTACAGTCAGCTAACACGAACTTCACATAAATCGAGGCATGTAGCCGTCATAAATTTCTGAACTGAGTTGAAAGTCAGCTAACACGAATTTTGAGGCACCATACAGAATTAATTGCTGGTACAGCCATACTGTGTACGGATTTCTAGGCACAGAAATCGAGGAGCTGTTTCTTCAGTGTTTTCTCGGCAGTTTTTGGTTGCACGAAAGTTGAGATAAGTCGTATTTATTGCTGCTGTAATTGCTGTCAAGAAGAAATTTCTCTGAACTCTGAATAATAAAAAGCCTCCCCTCTCTCACTGGTTTTCCCCTTCTGGGTTTTTCCAGGGTCTAAGTTTGATCAAAAATCTCTGCGCGAAATTTCTGGGTGTGTTTTATTTCCGAGTTATATTACTGTAGTAGACTTCATGTGTTTCTGTTCATGAGCATTTAATTTTCTGCTTATTAATTTGCAGCCTAAAATTGCAATGTGGGTTGGGCATTAAACTATGTGTCTCTGTGAGACTTGAAACCGGGTTGGGTCTGAAAATTTCTACAAATATCCATCCGTCTGAGAGGAGAGGCTATCCTCATGACTCGAAAAGTCTCAAGTCAAACAAGATTTTCGAGAAATTGAGCTCGAGGACCTTGCGAAAAGTTAAGGCCTTGAGAGAACTCCAATTATGCACCTTGAAGGTGTGTTGGATGACAAAGAGGAGGGAGATCATGACCAACCATGTACCTTTCCATCACAATGGTGCTAAGCTTCACAACCTCTATCCAAGAGAGATAAAAGCTGAGAGAAGGGATAACTGAGGGAAGTAATTGGGTGGAAAGGTGGAGAGGAAGAAGGGGGACCTTTGCTCTCTTGGAGAAAAAGGATATAATACTCTCTAGTGAGAGTAGAAGATAAACACAAGAACGAGAAAGCCTTTGCTCAAGAGAGGGAAGGGTTGATAGGAACTCCCTAGTGGAGTCACCAAAATGCAATGTAATAGGTTAGTGTGAGGCACCATGCTACCAAGAGGAGTAAGGAGAGAGTGGAGTTACCACTTGGTTTTAGGGAAACTAAAATGGAGAAATCATAGGAGAACGGAAGAGAAGAATAAAAGAGGAGAGAAGGCCACGAGGTTAATTAGGGTTTTAAGGCTGATTATGTGACCTAGGGCAATGAATTCATTAGGGTAATTCAATTATGTCTCAACAACAAATTAACAACGAAATGCAAGCTAACTAGGGTTAACTTACCGATCTCCTTTGGTGAGTTAATTTTGAAGATGAAAAAAAGGAACTCACTTAGAATAATGGTATTTTAGGTGTTGAAGTTGCTTGGGCTGAAGATGAGAGATGCTACAGGCCTTGAAGAGTGGATTTCTCCTCTTGAATGAACCTGCAAATGTTGCTACACCTTCCTGCAAAACATGCTTGATCTTGATCTTTGAGACAATGCAATAAAAGTACATAGATCTACCATATAAATGATAAAACAATTGTGTAGTCTAAACATGCTACGATTTGAACCTTTTCCAGCCATCTTTTTTTGATCGTTTTTTCCTAAAATTTGACTAAAAATTTAGAAGAATTGTTGGAATCGCAGATATCGATTGTTGAGATTGCACAATCCGGGTGCAATAGGGTTTTTTGATGGTGCTGAATCAATTTTTGCAATAAAAAATGCAAATTCAGCAATGAAAAATTGCAATTCCAGTAATTCTTCTATAACTGGATTTCGGTGATGATTGTTAGACTTCTCCGAAAATAATGAAGAGTTGTATGGTGACCCAAAGTGCCCCTAGAAAAGGTGGTACCTCCCTTGCCCTAGCTGTGATGGAACCTCCCTTGAGGTAGTAGAGTTAAATCGTCCAATATGTTGGAAGGGACTAAGCCAATGGAGATGCCCTAGGACAAAACAACAAACCTTTAAAGGAAAAACCAATCCAAAAGAAAGAGATACTTGTAGAGGTGCTGGAGATGACAAGAAAAAGTAGCCCAAGAGCATGGAAGATGTGTTAGATAGCTAAATCAAGACTTAATGCCAATCTAGTAGTGTTCTTATGAAATATAGGTTTTCAAAGATAAAAGATTCAAAGAGTAACTGAAAAGGCTTTACAAAGAGAAGAGGAGCGTAGGCAAAACTCAAGGTTGAAGTGAACATTAGACAAGTTGTTGGGCAAAGTGTTTCATATGAAAGAGTCGTATTGTGGGGTTTGATCGAGTACCACTAGTTTCTTAGTCTCTATTGCAGGTATTTTCCTTGAATTCAACACTTTGTTCCATGAGCTGCGATTCATTGACATGATACGATCCCTAAAACTCAAGTTTATTTGATGCCAAGAAATCATTAAGGGTTAAGGAAGCTTTGAGGACCCCGAGTTAAACAACCCAAAATGGATTTGGGCTATTAGGACCCAAAGTGAGGCATCCTAACCAATTATGGGCCAATTAAGGGGCCCAAAGCCCTAAACACAACAGAGAGTGTGGGTGGATGCCCCAAATGAGTGCCCCAAATGCTCTAACAGAGTCAAACCAACGACCAAGGTAATAGAGAAGAGATGAGGCAAGCAGGGGTAACCCTACCTAAGCACTTAACATCCTAGACATCATACATCTAGAATGAGGCAAGGTTACTCTAGGGAGAGTGATTTAGCACAAAAGAGCGTTTGTAATGAAGGATAAGGGGTAAACGACTCATCACAGGGCAGGTCACACATGGACATGACATAGTAGGCCGCACTATGGCACCTCTGGTGGGTAGGTGTATGTGAGTACTAAAGTGCGAAATCCATTTGCTACAATCACTATTTGTAAATACCCTATAATGTATCAAGCATGCCAAGGTGGTTGTTGTTCTATATAGTGCGCAAGGTATAGTAGCTTTTAATGTGGATAGGTTTCTGCATCAAATATAAAGAATTAGTATGGTTTGTTGTTTGTTTTAACTTTTATTGTATGGCAAAGAAAATTAAGCAAAGATTAAAATATCAAGATCTGAAAGCCATGTTTCACTGTATACATGGTTAATATGCATGTGAATACAAGAGACAGATGAAAGAGTCTAACCGTTGTTTTGTAATTTGTTGCTTTCACATCAATATTTACATTTTACAATTGTCAAGGATTATGAAAAAATATTTTTTCATCATTTTACCTAGATGTTTCAGGTGTATGTAGTCTGTTTTCTAGTGCTTGTTTTAAGGGATATTGGAGTAGCAGGAAGCGGGCAAATAAGAGGAACTCCAGGGTCCTTTATGTTCCTTATAGGCCTTGCACCGATGTTGAATATTGAACTATGAATGCTTGTTCGAGTTCTCTACTTGTTTATTCCATAGGAAAATGAATCTAAATTTTATATGATGAATGAATGTTTTGAGCTGTTTGCTCTTTTGCAGGGTCAAATGATGCAGATGACAATGATGGTTACTCCAAAATTTCCTAAGGAGTTAGAATACCTGAACAAGGATGACAGATTGCTTCGTTGGCTTTTGGTGAAATATAGGGATACCTCCTATGGCCTGGAATTTGTGAATGAATCAGATTCCAAAGGAAGCTTCTATAATAAGTTTGCAAATAGCGATTTGTTTGAAGATGATGAAGTGGATGATGATGATGAAGAATATGAGCTTGAGGAGTCCGTTAATGACGAATCTAAGCAAGAAAATACGGACGTGTCTCAGAAAAATTAAGCAAAGAATTTAATTATGATGACTGGTCATTTCTTGCTCTCTGTTAAATCTTTGGTAATGAACCACTTTATCAACTGGACAACTCCAGGTCCCAGGGCATATGATTTTTGTAGTATCAGCTTCCCTCTTTCCTACCCTCTTTAGCATTTGTTTCACAACATCTGTGAAACAAAATTTCAATTGGAAGTTCTGAAATTTATAATATTCTGTCTAGTTTACGGACAGGGCTAAAGCTGTGCTTAATAGGCTTCAACCTTCTATAAATGAGTGAAGGCAAGAATTGTGCTGTATAAATGTTCAGTATGGATATTTTATACTAAGTCCTTCAAGGGAGATGCATTTCAATTATTATATTTTATTCTACATGATTTGTTGAAAGATTGAAATATATGATTTGAAAAGTTGTCAATTCATTTTATTCTACCCTCGTCTGGTCAATGGGACCATTGCCAGTTATGGTAATTGGGGGGAGACTTTGCTCATAGTGTTTACTGGCAGTTAATTCTGAAGGGTTTGGTCAAATGCATAAGGTCATCGTTGTATATATGTTGAATTTATACTGATTAGTGGATATGACCATTTCAAAAACCAAGTCCTTTATAAGCTAGATAGAAAATCAATGCTTTTTATATAACAGTACTCGGATACCAATAAAGGCAGGGGGTTATCCACTCTAATGCCAAATTGATTGAGTATAATGCAGTATATTTCTATGCCTGATTGTCATGCTGCATAGATGATGCACCTTGTTTTCTGTTTTTTTGCTTTGTTTATGACATCTTAGTGGCATCTCTGATTCTTATTTCATCTTTGTAATATATCCTGCCACTTGAAAGTTAGTTTCTTCAACAGAATCATAGCTATTATTGGATATTTCTCTCTCGTGGGAGTTACATTTTGTTGCTGGTTCTTGAATACATTTGGCTTATTGCTGACATCTTGTAGCCTCCCTTTCAGAGCTCTTTCTTCCAGGTTCGTTCTTGGCACTTTGTAAAAACGTTTAGTGCTTCATCGATTTTTGTCATCCATATCTTGCTTTTCTAGGTTATATTATTGCTGTGATTGTACACTTTATTTTGGGATAAGGGCAGGAAGGAGTCATTCAAGGGTTACTGAACAATCAAAATGCATTTTTGAGAGGTGGACACCATACAGCTAGTCTTATTTCAATTTTCAACAAATGCTTGGGAAGAAAGAATGGTTGCAGATAACCATGGCAGCAGCAAAAATTCTTCACATTAGAAAATAAATTTGTCAGGACATTTGGAGAGTAGATTTATATGGACATTTGGAAAGTAGATTGATATGTTATGCATGCATCTGAAGCAGTTTATGCCTTAGAGTCTTGCTCAGAAATCATTGAAAATGCTATTTCAAGCAAAACTTCTAATAATGTGAATGGAGAAGTGTGAACTGCAGGTCATAGTGGGTAACAATGCTCCTTACCATTCAATTTGTTGGGAATAAGTATTTTTAGAATGATATGCAGCTGGAAAATAATGCTACGTTTGCTTATGTTATCTTTGAAAAAAGGTTTACACAAATCTACCTAATTATGCTTCAAATGGTTCATCATCAGCAAACCAATTTTGACATGATCAAATTTTATACTGCTATGTATTTTGCTGCTGTGAAGATCAAACAATTGTTACTATTTATGTTTTAGCTTGCATATGTTTTTGATAGCAAGAACTTGTCTTACATCTAAAAGATGGAAGGTTGCTTTTCATAGTATAAAATACATTAGCCCTTATTTTGCAAATTCCGAGGTCCATTATATTGCATTTGAGGGCGTATAATATAGGTGTTTAGCTAATCTTTTAGAGTTTTCCAATACAGCTTTGTGACATGTTGCTCTATCCTATTTTCTTTTTTCAAATTCATTAGTTAAGTTTTCCAATTCCGACACAATTAATTGAACATTAACTTCTAAATCAGACTATAGCTTATGAATATTAATAGGTTTTGATAATTATCCCATTCATTGTGAGGTAGATGAGGCTATAAATTGCTTTTCATGCTGTTGCTTGTTTTGGCATTTTGAGTCTCTTTAGGGAGATGCTTGCAAGCAATGACTCTTGCACTTGTTTTTGTACTTTTTACCATTCATGTCATATATTTCTTATCAATATTATAATGAACTTATTATCACTGTCATCTTCAATTGAGTTTCCTTTCGTTGCTATTATGTTGTTACATGTTTCATAGGGCATGTAGTAGTGTGACAATAATTATGCTTAGTGTTGTGAGAGTTAGCAGGGACTGACAAATCTTGCAAATTCCTTTATGAAACGGGCATTTTCTTCAAACTCATGGGAAAACTCACATAAATCCTAGACTGAGTGGAAACTCTCCAAACTCGTTGGAACTCACAAGAACTTGCGAGTTTGACCCCTAGCAGGGAAACAAATGATGATATAAAATTCTTAAATTAAAGTTTTCATTTCCCCTTATATTTCCCTTTATATCTTTACTTATTTTTTATTTTATTTTATATTATCATCAATAGTTCCAAGTTCCAATATGTTTGAGAGGGGTTCCAACTTTATTGGACCTCATATGAAGAAAATAAACTTTAACATCCCATCCAGTTTTCAACAGACTAAACAGTTTTCAAGATTTCAACGTTTCCAGATGAAATTTTGTAATGAGACGTTCTTCATAACCTTTGCTTGGATTGCAGTGATGTCGGAGTTGAAACAAAGGTATCCCTTGGTAACAAGACACACCCATGTAGAACATAGCCCCATTAGGAATGAAACGACCATCTAAGCATATTGACAATATGTTCAGAACCAACATCTTTACTAGCCAATTTGATAAAATAATTGGAGGGTGTTTATTTGGACAATAGTTGAATTGGTGAACTTGGTATCATTTGATAGATTGCAAGCTATTTGAATTTTGATACATGTCTTAGTTTTTGAGACAAATTTCAAGTGCCAAATTTTATATGATCACGCTTGATGAGATTAATTGATAGATTCACTGTTGTTTTATAGATTTATGGAGGCAAATGTCATTCTTATTTTCTCTGCACAAAATTTTCTATATTTGAGTTTTTGTTTTGTTATTTTGTTTCACTTCTCTATTTGCAGAGTTTCACAGATGTCTTCAATTGAGTTTTGCCAAGTTCCAACCTAGCTGACTTTCTTTTAATGAGAAAGTTGTATATCAAAGGCTCAAATGGGTTGACAGAGATTATACCTTTTGTCATCATTCATAATTGATACATGGGATAAATAATAGTGGGTAACCTTCATGTTGCCTTCAAAAAGATTTGTATTTTTAATTAATTTGTTAATCAATGTGCTTTGTTTACTCGATTATTGTTCATGCATATGTGCATTAATCAATGCACCCTTTTAGTTCTAAAAGAGTTTGTGTTTCCACAAAAATGTTGAGAAATTCCAAGGTGAAAACTACTTAAGTGGAGGAAAGTTTCGGGGAGCACAATCATATGAATTTGGAAAAGATACAACATTCCATGGGGTAGTTTTTATTGCTAGAGTTAGTTTATATATATATATTCTATTTCATTATATTCTCAAAATATGATGTGTGGGTTTGAATTCTCTTTTATTCTATTGATCTAGCAGTTGTAGTCTAGGTCCTCTATGTGCATGCATTAATGGAGAGTTGTAATTTATATAGGTTGATTAGGTGCATTTGAGGGAGTGGGGTTTAATTGTTCAAATCGGATGATTTTCTTCATGTGCATTATTGTTGAATTGAGGGAGAGTGGTTTTCCATGTCTGCATTCATTGATGCATTGAGGGAGTAATTGTTTATATCAAGTGGTTTTCGATGTGTGCATTGATGGAGTAACTATTTAGATTAAGTGGTTGTGCGTACGTTTGTTGATTGATGCAATGAGGGTTTAATTGTTTATATTTGATGGTTTTGTGTACGTGCATTAATTGATGGGTGGTTTTAGTCTTTAGGCTTTTGTGATTTTGCATGTGTTTGTTTACTGATGTAGGAAGGGTTTAATTGTTTAGATTGGGTGGTTTTATGTGCATGTATTGATGTATGGATGGAAGGTATAATTATTTAGATTGAGTGATTTTGCACGCAAGTTGTGAGACCAACTTGAACTCTAATTTTTGATATTGAAGAGAATCACAACAAACATCTAGAACACTCTGATATTAAATTTGAAACTAATAGGGTGCTAGTAGTAAATAACTGGAAAAATTAGTACAAACAACAATCTATGGATTTAATAACAACAATAGTAATTCTGGTAATATTCAACCCTTCATTTAGTCACAAATTCTAGAGTACTATTGGTAAAAAAAGAGTCTAGTATATTCAACACTTCATTTAGTCAAATTCTAGAGTACTATTGGTAGAAAAAGAGTCTAGTATATTCAACACTTCATTTAGTCACAAATTCAAGAGTACTATTGGTAGAAAGAGTCTAGTATTAGTAAGAACATCACTCCTAGCTCTCTTACAATGTACTTGTAATAATACATTCTCTAAAGACATTTATTGCCTAAGATAATTTTTATAGTGAATGGTCCTACACTAACATCATTGTCCTTAAAATGTGGGACAACTAGACTTTACATAAAACTTCGTTAACTAACATAAAAATGCCAAGTGGCGTACAATTTGTCTTAACATAATGTTTGTTAACTAATACAAAATTATAAATAACAAAAATTATAATGACCTTTATAGAGTACCAATCGCTAACCTTGGAGTGCATTATCTTTAGAGATCTTAGTAATCCCTTATCCTTGAAGTGATGTATGAACATCTTTGGAACAACTAAGTATATGAGCACGCTAGGCGAGACATAGGTGAGTGCAACACAATTTGAGTGTGATAGAAGTTGAAGCATGGGTGTGCAAATATCAAAAAAGTTAAGTGTGTTGTTTAAGAATGGAGATGGAAAGCACATCACAATGAGAGGAAAGGAGTGCAAGATGATGACATCATCATTATTACAGAGGAATGTGACAAGGATCAAAGCATAATAAGAAGCACATGCAATGAGTCTGTGTGGTAGTGAGAGTGCTAAGGAAGGAGGAAGATCACAAGAGATGTTGAAGATCGACAGAAAGATCTAAAGAGTTTCAAAGGAAGTTGAAGGGCCACATGGACATGTTATGTAGGAGGAAGATTAAGAGTTTGAAGATGTTGGACAATCATTTAGTAAAGTAAATAAATTGGGTGGTTGTTGTTTGATTATGTTGACTTGGTTGTTGTTTAATTACTCTGGCTCAGGGGTACATACCATCTTGCTAAAGTCACAAGTTACCATGTGTCTCATGTTCTACTCATGTAGAAGATTTTCAACCAAAGCGTGTTGTGGTTGTTTAGTCTTGGTAGGAGTGGGTGCATGCGTGTTGTAAAAAGTCTCGATTGGGGGGTGGTTGTCTTAGGGTTGGTTTGGTGATCCCCTTCTAGGGAAATTTGCTAGCTCAAATGGACAAACCATCTTGTTGAAGTCACAAGTTACTATGTGTCTCATGTTCTATTTTTGTGAAGGTCTCAACATAGTTATCGACTTGCGAGAATTGTGACCTCTAAACAAGAACTCTAGCTGTAAAAACCCATATTTTTGGATAAAAACACCAAAATAAACTCTCAAATCAAAAATTGGTGCTATTGGTAGCACCATTTTTTTCGAGGTTAAAATTGCTACCTTTTGTAACCATGGTCTTAACAATGTTGTAATGTTGCCAACAAAAACCTTAAAATCAAACATCAAATAAAAAAGTGGTGCTAATAACACCACCATTTTTTTGGAGGTTAAAATTATAATTTCTTTGAAACCTTGGGCTTAATAATCTGTGCCATTACAACTAAAATCTTAAAATCAACCCTCGAATCGAAGAGTGTTGTTCATAGTGGTACCCCCTTTTTTTTTCATGGCTAAAATTACAACTTTTTTTATAATCATAACTTGGATAACCGATACCCTTGCAACCAAAATCTTAAAATCAACCCTTGAATAAAAAAAAGGTGTTATTAGTGGCACCCTCTTTTTCTAAGGGGCTTAAAATTCCAACATTTTGAAACTGTGGCCAAAAAGTTTGGTATTGTTGCAAATGAAATTATGAAAAAGAAAAATTAGATAAAAATAGAAGAAGGAAAAAAGTAAAATAAAACATTTTTTATAAATAAAATTTAAAAAAAATGCATTTTAAGTTAAAAAAAACACACTTAGAAAAACAACTTAAAAAAACAACTTAAAAAAACCAAATATTGATAATTAAAAAAAAATTCATTTGAAAAGACAATTTCTTTACGTGGATGGGGTGCTAAACATCGGTACTGATCAAGCCCATGCATTGGAGCATGAGGCATATGTGATAGCAAGGAGGCACATGACATATGTTGGAGAGCAGGTTGATATGTTGTGGAGGTCGACGACAACATCGAGTGAGGGAATAAGGAAGGTACTGACGGATTTGGTTGTGCATAATTTTGAGTGAAATTAAACTGAGAGGTGCACTACTTAGAGGTGGTGCACAACACTCGTCAAAGAGCAAGTTGAACTTTCACGAAGCGAATTTGGGGAGTACCTTTAGGAATTATTCTGAGATGAGGATAGGAGTAGGTATTTTGGTTATGATGGCATTATCCTGGGTATCTATAGCTATAGCTGGGAGGTAGAAAACCTGCGAGGGAAATTTTGATGAAGCTTGGAGTGGACAAAAGGTAGGGCTCTGGAATGAGGGAGTAATCTGGGCAAGCCAGTCGGGTAAAAGCGACTGGTTGGGGTAGAGCCTCAACGTGGAAGGAGATGTGTCAAGAGCTAGTCAAAGGAGGGAGTTGGGTTCTATCGTGGGCATGATTTGTCCTTCGAAGTGAACCCTGTTTGGCAGCTGGTGGGTGTGGACAATTCCAAGTATGGCTAGGAACTCTGGCAAGATGGGTGAGCAAGTTCTAGGGGGAAGAATAATAATGAAGCATCTTCGTCCCAGGGTCTGATAGCTAATACAAGGGTAGCCCACGAAGCTTGGGAGATAGGAAATCGATTCCATGAATTGTGTTTGGAGGCTGAAAAAAAGGAAGTTGAAGAAGTTGAGGTAGTTCGAGCACAATGGCTTGCCACATCTGACAAGGAGATCTTGGAGGAGGTGAAGGATTGGGTAGATGACCCCTTCTATTCAAGGACGAGGGACACCAAGTATTTTAAAGTTGTCGAGACCTATTGGATCGTTAAGGCAATTGTTGGGCAGGCTCTGCACAGGACTAGGAGAGAGTAGGGAGACCTTCTGCATGCAATTTTCATTCTGGAAGGTAAATTTGAACTTTTCTGCCAATCTCAGTGCATAATTTGCTTCAAGGTCTCTTGGCCAGTCATCAACCTGAGAAACAAGAGGGTGATGGTACCTCAAGTCCGATGGGCTCCAAAAACTATCCCATTGAGGTTGACACAGATGAGTTGGATTCTGAACCTATGTTCGAGACCTAGAAATCGAAACCCTTGGCTAATGCACATGTTTGATTAATTTGTTTCAGTTGTTGTCATGTGATTTTCTTTTATGTTTCCATACTTTTCCTAGATATAGCTATAGAAAAAATTATTATAGATATAACTTTGATAGACATATGTAGGCACTTTACGAAAATGTTTTGGATAGACAATGAAATGTGGTATTTCAAAACTGATGACATAAGCTTGTAAACTTGGTTAAATTTTGTCGTGTTAAGAATCTAGTTTCATTTTTGGCAGATTTCCTCGGAGATGCTATAATTTTTTTTTTGTATATAATAGATAAATATCAATAGTTTTTTAGCTTTAAAAAAAAAGAAGACAATTTCTTAAAAAACAAAACA
>SNQJ01S0142080.1:12432-24732 GCA_010110895.2 Picea sitchensis
GGGGGAGATCCCCCTCCCCACACCCCATTACTAATACCTACCACTCCATCTCACCCGCCTACCCCAACCTTCCCTCTTCTCCTTTAAGAAGAAAGCATAGGGGCCATGCCCCCTCCCCACGAACCATTATTGATACTTATCGCTCCTTCCCTCCCGCTGGCCTACCCCTCCCAACCCCCTCACCCACCACTTAAAAGAGTGGCGAGCCCCCTTCCCATTCCCCTTTACTAATACCCGTCACTCATGGGAGGTAAGCCCCCTCCCCACACCCCATCACTAAAACTCGTCACTCATGGGAGGCAAGCCCCCCCTTCCCACACCCCATTACTAATACTTGCCCCTCCTTAACCATTGGGAAGGGGGTTGGGAGGGGTGGGCANAAAAGGGGCTCGAAAAAAATTGCATCCATGACGGGTACAACTCGCCTTCTACAAAGGCACCCACAGGTAATATCATGCATCCCTGTCTCTCACTCTACCCATATGTCTGGACATCCCTTATCCACACCACCTCGTTTTACATGGCTTGGATGATACCCCTTGGAGACTTTCCTTTCCTTATGGATACTAGCCCAATATGGTGTTTTGTCTTTTTCTTCAGCCTTGTATTGTAGGTCTTTGTAATATCTTTGAGCTATTGGATGATATATCAGGGTTTTTATGCATATGTTTGATAATATTAATGATGAGACGTGATTAACATTTCTATGATCCCTGTGGCTAATGAGCCCATGGAGGGCGGATTTTTTGATATGTAGGACCATGCCCGATGGACAGGTACCAGTTGGACCGGTACACATGGGGAGATGATTAGTTCATACCTCCATGGGGCTGAAGAGCCCATCAGATGGTTGCTGGGACCCCATCAGAGGCAGAGACAGGACAATGTTTGATCGAGCTTTTGCACCTGAGAAGAAGAAGGACGTTCCATCAGGGACACTTTGGCTGAGCCCACCTTAGGGGGGTTGACCCACTTCCAGTGGAACGTTTCCCTTTGATGGCCCAGGATGTCACCTAGGAGCCATTGACGTCACCTTAAGCGTGTGACAGTTTGACAGGGCAGCTGGCACGTGTGGCATGATTGGGAGGCCCAAAGAGGGCCAACGTTTTGTCATTTTGTGCTACATTTGCCCCAAAAAGGGGCTAACGTCTCCCTCAGTGGGGCTTGACGTCGTGCTTATGCTCAGTTAGGGCTTTGATTTGACAATTTAATGTAAAAACAATATAATTTTGGTTTGTAGCCTTGTTGGCTATTTTTAATGACCTAAATTTAATTAAAGGTCATGATACAATATATATTGAGGAGTTTTTCCCTCATTTTGACATAACACACAACTCACTCTCTTGTGAGGTCTGATTTTTGCACCCTTGTTGGGGTATTTCATCTTTTAAGTGAGGCGTACTTTTTGAAGGAAGGATTTCCTTGGCATTTTTGGCATTTCTCTCGAAGGAAGGTTTACAACTAGGGTTTGCAATGATATTTCTTCATGATATGTAAGTGTTTTTTCTGCAAAACTTTTTAATTGAATGGTTGTAGGCTTATATTCTTGCATTTATTTATAAACTTTGCTGATTTAAAACCCTAGGTGACAAGCACACAAGTAGGTCCTTGTTTCATGTCTCCTAAAAGAGAAATATTCAGCCATTGAAGAAGGAGGGAAGAGCCTAGCCATTGCTACACTCTTATTGCTTCTTCCCTTGNCCCCTAAAAGAGAAATATTCAACCATTGAAGAAGGAAGGAGGAGCCTAGACATTGCTACACTTTTTTTACTTCTTCCCCTGTGCTAGCTGTGCCTTTTAAGAGCCAAGAAGGAGGAGACGTCCTAGGCCTAGGATATCTACACCTAGGGCCGTCCTGCTTCTAGGGTTTGGTGATAGGGCCTTGCCATTGCAACACTCCCCCTCACCTCACTCTCTTTTCTTGACTCATCTTTTATGCTAGCCGTTTTTCCAAGTTTAACCTAAGGAAGGAGGAAAGAGCACGAGGCCTTTCTTAAGCAACACCAGAGTGAGCCTCTTTCCCCTAGGGTTTTGATTCTAGGGCCCTGCCATTGCAGCACCTTAGAACCCTTCCCTCTCGTCCTTAGCCTTTCATCCCTTCAACTTTGTGTCCTCTCTTTAATTGACTCCATCTACCCTTAGGCACTGATCTCAGCTCTCTAACGTTGAAGTGATAGTGGCCAAACAAATCCTAAAACTTTTACAATTTGAAACCCTAACTAACTAACTAACCCTAATTAGGCTGACGACACACTTGGTTATTCCATCTTGACGCAACACTTTCTATTGATAAGCAATTAGATGATGGTTAAAAGCATTTATTGAGTAAGGGATTGATTAAATACATTGTTGGCTACATCATCTCGATATTTATTGATGAATTGACATTATTCCACTGCTATATTAATTAACATTGATCACATTGATATCTATTGTTTTAATTGCTTATATATTGATATCAGATTGTTATATGAAGTACTAACCCATTGAATTATAGTCTGCATATATTGTTTTGCTATTGTCTTATTCTGGGCAGGTGTTCTCATTGGGGCTACACTTCATTATTGGCTGTTTATCCCGACTATCTGATCTTGGTGGTAACCTGTGAGGAGGGAATTTTACTCTGACCTTTATATCCTTGCCTCTTCAAAACCCCAGGTTACCGGGGATGTCTCCCCTGGGCCTAACCTCCCTAAATAGAAAGAACCTCCCCATTGTGGTGACATTGGGTGGGGTAGGTTCCTGTTACGCCAGTTTGGACTCTACATTCTAGCCATTTGACCTAGCTACAAACTGTGCGATAACATGCAGAACACTGAAGAGATAATTTGGTGAGTTGTTTTCAAAATGATTGAGTAGGGAAGTATGGGCTCATGTGGCACCAACATCGATAAAAATGGCATGTATAGGGTCAAGAGTGATAAACAAGATCATAATAAGGTATAGACTCCCATTGTTGAGGATGGATGCTCCAGTGGAAAATTTGAGTTGTGCTGTATACTTCACCAAGATAGATTTGAAGAGATAACATTTCCAGATTAGGATCAAAGAAGACAATGAGTAAAAGATTGTATTTAAGATGTAAGATGGTTTGTACGTGTTGGAATGAACTAGTGATCTATATTCCTCAACATTTTCTTATCAATCCGAGTAAGTAAAATTATGAGACACTAATACTATATGTGAAGAATTGAACCTGAATCTTCCTAAAGAATTAAACAAAACACAAGGCTCACAGTCAAGAACTGATTCCTATGTTCACAATCATTTATATTCGACCATCAAATGGTAAGGATTCATATTGCAGGAAGTCACACCGGGTGCTTACTCACAAACACACTATGTTTTGGTCAACTAAACCTCTAGAATCAGAAAGGAATCTTCCCAAGTGTGAATACAAGGCTAGTTGAAGATAAACTCAAAATCCTGAAATGAAGTGTGCGAACAAGAAAACCTACAGACTCTGTTTATTCTTCAAGTGTATTTTTTGAGAACTATTAGTATAACACAATATATGGAAGAACATTCCAATGTTCGGTTTTCTTTACATCATCTTCCTAAACAATTACTCATCATACATAAAGAAACGATGTCTGCAATCTGGAATTATGCTTCTACAGGAAATTACAGTGAATGAAAAACAAGAACAAATATGAAAGCAATTAATAAGAAGTACTTCCAACACACACACTGCTTAAATACGAAAACACCACATACCAGGGGACCGTCATGGATATGCTGTAAGACAAATATCAACAATTACAATTTTTGTTCAGGTTCATAACCATATTCTCACTAACTCCCTATACTTTGTTTCTTCTCTTTTAAGCAAATCAAATACATTATGTTTTCAAAAACACATTACAAGAAATATGGCTTAGATCTCCATTATAACATTAGACATGGTTGTTCCTTGATCTTCTGGATCGAGTCCTTGATTTTCTAATGAGATGATCTGCGTTCCACACTTATGGAATCAAATCCCCAATTCTCTAAGTGAATTGTGGATTTCCTATAATAACAGACCGCAAATTTCCTATAATAACAACCTACATATTTCCTGTAATAACGGCCTGTGAATTTCCTGTAATAGTTGTCTATCGATTTTGACAATCATTGACTTTCAGATGCTGAATGGCCTGAGGATGAGAAGATAGATAAATCACCATCTCCTGGTATTGATGAAGTATCTCCAAGTGTAAATTCTCCCCTAGAGCAAGTGGAGCTATGTCAACCTGCAATTCCCGTAATATCTCATGAAACAGAGTAAATTCTTGTAATAACTAGATCGTATGTAATTTTTCAAAGGAAAATAACTTTTAATTTTATTTACAAGAAGAAAACAAGAGTTAATCTTAATGAACAACTTATTACCTTATTTACACTCGTTATTCCATCAATTGGGTAAAAGTAGGCAAANGTAATAACTAGATCGTATGTAATTTTTCAAAGGAAAATAACTTTTAATTTTATTTACAAGAAGAAAACAAGAGTTAATCTTAATGAACAACTTATTACCTTATTTACACTCGTTATTCCATCAATTGGGTAAAAGTAGGCAAAAATAGTGGTTATCAGGGTCAAAATGGAGGAAAATGGTGTTGGAAAAGGAGTCAAATCTAACACCCAACAATATGAATGGCTGATTATGATTTGTAGATTGACCAAAACGTCAAATGATTTCATGCCACTAATGACAAAGGTGTTGTGACCATACATTGGTAAGTTTGTGGGAGTTTATTTGGATGACATTTAGACTTATAGTAGGAGTAGATATGAACACTTGCATCTAAGGTTGGTGTTTGAAGTGCTAAGAAAGGATTAATTATACATAAACTTGAATACGTTTGAATTCTTCAAGGAGGTGTTTGTGTACCTTGGGTGTGTGGTGTCCAAGGATGGATTATGCATGAATCCATTGAAAGTAAAGGTGATACTAAAATGGTATACACTTCATAGAGGTCAATGGATTTCATAGTATAACAAATTTTTATAGGAAATTCATCAGGATATTTAGCGAGATATGTGAACCAATGACAAAATCTCTAAAAGCACATGGATTCCAATGGAGCGCTAAATACACAAGATTTGATGTTGGGACAAAATATTATAGTGGAACATGTATTGGTGTTACTTAATTTTAACAAAATGTTTCAGGTGGATTGTGATGCAAGCACAATAAACTATTGGCGTGACACTAAGCCAAGAAGGAAGGTTAGTAGCAATCTACAATGAAGAATTCAATGAAGAGAGACATAAGCATTCTAGTTATGATCTTGAGTTTTATGCTCTTATGTAGGGGCTAAAACATTGGAGCCCCTCCCTGTTGCGTTGGGAGTTCATAATATACATAGACCATTAAGCGTTAA
Source organism: Picea sitchensis (assembly GCA_010110895.2). Taxonomy (NCBI): domain Eukaryota; kingdom Viridiplantae; phylum Streptophyta; class Pinopsida; order Pinales; family Pinaceae; genus Picea; species Picea sitchensis. The sequence continues at coordinate 17,802 of SNQJ01S0142080.1, forward strand.
AGTTTATCAACAAAAAATTGAATTTTGAACTAGAGACATGTGAAATCGGTCTACTTTTTGCAAATTTACACTTTTGTGTTTAAGCACAAGTTGGGAAGGAGAGCAAGGTCTTAAATGCACTAAGCATGAGAGTGTTGATGTTAGAAACAATGAAGAATAAGATTGTTGGCTTCAAGCATATTAGGAACTTGTATGACTGTGACAAAGACTTTGGGAAGGATGTAGAGAAATACAAGAACCTTACATGTAGGACAAAAACACATAAATGGATTACTTCATATAGGACTGATATTTGTTCAAAGTAAAACATGTAAGTTTTCCAAAGTGTTCAATGCTTGAGAATTTGATAAGAGAGTCACCCATCGATGAATTAAGAGGATACTTTTGGTGTGATAGGACACATAGATTGCATGAGGAGAGATATTATCGGCCTAACATGAAGAAGGAGTTCAACATATTTTTGGCATGATGCAAAATTTGTGAGATGGCAAAGGGGGTTAGTCAAACATTGGGTTGTATATAGTATTTCCAATTCTGAAGATGCCTTGGGAGGCCCATATCGATTGATTTCAGCTTCAGGCTATGAAGAACGTAAAATTAATTTGATGTAGTTGTTTATTGTGGTAACTGACAAGATCTCTAAGATGGAGAAAGTATGCAACAATAGGAGAGTTATGTCTATCATTTTTTTGTCTCCATCAAGACATACAATGGTCATGTTGACTCTAATGTTATGAATGATAGAAAGTATGATGCAATTTTAGGGTACAAATGGCTCTCAGACGACAATTCATATTCTTCCTAGTGATCATATCCCCACAAAATAATTAGCTTTTTATGGAGATAAAGATGAGTATTTTAGAATGGTATAAACATTGAGAATGGTAAAAAAATACCTGATGGGAGATGATGCAAGTGAATCATGAGCCAGTGAGGGGAGTCCTGCCAGATTTCCAAACGGAAAAGAGGAGGATCCCAGATTGTATAGAGTACCCTTGAGGCACCACGCGAGCTAACCGCCAAACCTTTGCTATTTTTCTAGATATAATCTAAGTCTTGAAGAACATCAATATCCTTCTTCTTTGTTTTCTGGAGTAATAGAAGATGAGGTTTTTTTTGATTTGACTAAACTTCTTACCAAGTTCAATTTATTATCATTCCCCAAACCTCTGCAGTTCCAGGATATGGTCTTAATCATTTAAAAGTGGATTTAGGAATTCCTCCTTTGGAGAAATTATATAGCCACATTGATTCCTTAGAGCCCTTGGCTCTTTTTTATCCACACCATCTAATGTGTTTGTTTCCCAAGATCTTTCTCCAGATTGGTTCCAACTTCTCGCCTTTGAGAGTTTGCTTTTCTTTCGATCTTTTTTTGGGAAGCATTAGACATCGATTCTTGGCTTGATTCATCTTTTGAGGAGTCAGAAAGAGTCTCCCCCTCCCGAGGAGGAGGGATTCAGGCCAAGCTCTGGATTCTTTAGAGGGGGGATAACAATGACTGCGTCCCTCAGGGTGGGAATCACTTGTTCTACCACATAGGGCTCTAGATCAATTGTTTTCTCTTCTTCCTCTTATGGGTTTATTAGATATTCGTATTTGTTTTTTGATGCCAAAGGGTTAGAGCCCTGGGGTTGGCTAGATGATGTGGGTTTTGGACTGGAGGGAGTTCCTTGGGAGGGTTGGGTTTTTTCCTGGTTCGACTATGATTTTGACTTCGTAACTTGTCTTTTCTTCTTAGGTTATTTCCATTGATCATTAGGTTTTTTTATGCTGGGATCAAGGACATTCTTTGGGAATTTCTTGGAAAAATGCTCATATTCACGACAATCCTTGCATTTAAATGAAATCTGCTTATAATCTACCTGCTAAAGGTATATCCAGTTGTCCAGGGTTAATTTTACTTCCTTAGAAAGATCTTTTTTCTAAATCTACCTCCACACTGATCCTAGCGCAGGTCCGAAGGACTTCCTTGGGTTTAACTTGATCTATGTATTTACCTAGGGTATTTCCAATATTTTTGATAGTTTCATCATTCCAACAATGAAGAAGGAGATATGGAAATCTTACCCAAGATGGAACGACTGAGGGAATGTCATTCTCCGAACAAAAGTTAGGAGTCCAACGATTTAAGTACATACCTCTTGATCCCATGAAATAGGGACCACTTCTAAAGATCAGATCTCGATCCTCTTTTTCTTCAAATAGAAAAGCAAAGAAACCCTTACTGCAAAAATAATGAGAGAGTTGTCCTTTGATGAGGGGTCTCTAGTTCTTGTCAATCCAAAGTGCCATTGATTTGGGAGAAGGACAAATGCCCGTGAATTGACCAATCAACCCATTTTCAACAAAACGAAGAGCAAGATTCCCAGAACTCTTATGAATCGGAATTGAAGGGATCTTGTCAAGTTTTTTGATGAAGAAGGAGGGTGGTTGTTTTGAAGTCTTGTGGAGTGAAGCTACAAGAGCAGAAAAAACAACGATATTCGCAGGGGGGCAACAACACCCCCACCAAAAGCCAAATCCATGTGAGCACACCAAAAGGGATCAAGAGTTAGGGTTTAACAGAGCTTGAACGCATTAAACATGCATAGTTATCAAATGTTGTTTAATTTCACTATGTTATTAAATACTTGTTGCATCATCATTTTCTTACTAAAGTTTGATTCTTCAGATTCTTTTGTCCTTTTTTTATATACAATATTAATATCTTTTTGTTGAATTATATTTTATAAAAATTTTGATATTATTCTTAACACATTTAAAATAAATATATTATTAAATACCATATTAATTTGTACCCATTTTTAATTTTAATTAATTTATTGTAACAAAATCCTATTTTCTAAATATATATATATATATATATATATATATATATATATTATATTTCTATTTCTATGATTAATATATTTGCATCTAATGATTGTTTATATCTATGCATCACATGAAAGTTCAATCTAATCTAACGATATTGATGGAAGATTTCCACAAAAGATAACAAAGGGACAAGTCGTTATTTAGTACTTTTGTGTGCATCAATTAAGAAATTATTGGTTGTCCCTATCATAATATATTTTTACAGATATTAATGTTCATCATTTGTACTTTTGTGAGTATTAGAACTATCATCAAATTTTATTGAGTTATAACCATTAGGTGGTACAACATTTATTTAAATCTTCATATTAACTATCATCAAATTTTATTCACTTATAACTAGTAGGTGGAACAACATTTATTGACATCTTCATATTCATTATTTGTACTTTCGTGATTATTAAATTATTATCAAATTTTATTGACTATGACCAGATGGTATAACATTTATTGATTTGAAGTTATATATGTATATTTATGATGTTGTAATATAAATGTTTTATGGATTTGTTTTTTAATTTTTTAAATAATTTGAAGTAAAATTAAATATTTAACTTAAAATTTAATGAAAATTATTTGATAAAAATTGTATAGTTGATTTTTTAAAATGGAAAAGCTCAGATTCATAAAATACTTAATCTTCGTCTATTTTCAATTACTTCGTAAGTTATTTTATGTTTGGTAAATAATCTTACAATAATCATAAAAAAATAAAAAAATACATAAACATATATTATTATATAAATAATGAAATAAATGATTTATCATATATATTTATCATTTAAATCATATATATTTTATATTTTTATAATTTCTTTTATATATATAATTTTTAATAAAAAAAGTGAATATATTATTTTAAAATAGAATTAAATACATATTTTGAATCATGGCACTTTACACAACAAAGAGGAAACACTTTTTCCATTCATATTTACAACGCCATCATCAAAATATTCTTCAATGCATCTGATAGTTTGGACTCTTTTCTCTACAACCTCATCAAAACACAAAATAAACATTCTAAAACATTACAAAACTCAACATCCAATTGTCCCTTAATGTATCTAATACAACCTTCCAAATTGACATATTGTTGTACTAATCTCTAATTCAGTCCACCTACCATCACAATTTAGATAATATTAAAGTGGTTAAAGTGATATCCTGGACTCAGTCAAAGTTCCCTTAAAGATGTATACCCAGAGAACATGCCCACGAATCATTTATAGGCCCTGTTATCACCTTATTGAGCACGTGGAACTTCCATAGCAAGTTGCATTCGAACTTAAGCCTTCTCTTTGTGATTTTTCAAATACTTGATTTTTTTTTCATACTCTTTTCCAAAATATGTTATCCTTTTTAAACCCTTTGCCTCCTTGTTCAAATTTTGTTTCCTTCTTGATTTTGAAATTGGGCTAGATCTCCTTATTGGGCCCCTTCTTACTTGTTCAAACATTGCTTCCTCCGCGATCTTGAAATTGGGCCCTCGTTTCCCTTAATTCCACCCTGATTTGAAAATTGCGCCCTTCCTACTTGTTTGAACTTTACTTGCTCCCCGATTTTAAAATCAGGCTCAATCTCCTAATCAATCCACTTCCTACTTGTTCAAACTTGACTTCCTCTGTGATTTTGAAATCTGGTCCAATCCCTTGATTGGGCCCTCATTTACCTTAATTTCTCCTTGATTTTGAAATTGGGCATGCTTTCTTGATCAAGCCCCTTCCTCCTTCACTTGTCAATCGTTATTCTTTTGCCTTCGAATCGTTCACCTTTCCCTTCAAACTGTTCACCTTTTCCTACAAACAAGAACCACTTAGCTTTGCCTAAAAAAATGCATTTTCAAACATTTTCCGCAATGTTTGATTTATATATTAAGCCCAATTTCCAAATCAGGTCCTTTATTCACTATTCTAACTTTCCCTTCACCTGATCCTCAAATCAAACCTGGTTTTCAAATTGGGTCCTTGACCAATTGTTCGAATTTTTCCTTCACATGATCCTAAGATCGGGCTCAATTTATGAATCGAGACCACATTTACCTTGCCTACCTCTCGATTTCTAAGTCAGATCTAATTGCCAAATTAGGTCCTTGCTTGCCCAGTTCAAATGTATTGTACCTCGTTCGAATGTGACTCCTTCCCCCATTCTGAATGTAGTTCTTGTAGATTTTAACCTTGTAAAATAAATTAGTGCAAATAGATTCTTAATAAACACGGAAAAGATACAATGACACACACACACACACATTACACCGAGATTTTACCCTAGAAACCCAAACCAGGAAAACCAACAACCTGTTTAGACTTGCACCTCTAATCTTTTAGACATTCATATCTTCATTGTTTATAATACAATATATATAGGATCTCGTAGCATCCAAAACCCCTAATTCGTTGACCTGGATTAGTCAACAAGCCTAATGACTCTTGCCTTAGGGTACCCCCACTCTGGTCTAAGAACTGGCTCGCAGGTCTATAGTGGCAGAGGAAGGTGCATCCCACACACTAAGCCCTAGCATTTGGCCCCTATGTGAGAGATAGGGGATAACTTGGCAGGCAATAGGCCCTCCTTAGATAAAACATCAACAACTATATTCAACTCTCTATATACATGGGAAAAATTGATGTGAGTAAAGAGTGTGGAGTTCTCTTCAAGTTGAACACCCAATGCCTATAAATAAATATTCTAAATTTGATGTTCATTGTTCATCCACTTTATGACTAATTATGAATCCCCAAAAATCTATAGCTAAAATGTCATTATCCAAAGCCAACTTTAAAAGTGCTTGAATGGCCATCAACTTTGAAAAGTTATGTTTTCTTGGACCAACATTAGCTTTAAATTTGTGATGATTAACGCTAAAGTGAAAAATGCCCCTTATACTATTGATAAGTTTAGGGCCATCAAATAATCCCCAAGGGTAAGTCTTATTAGCATGTAGTTCCACCACTTGTCTAGGGATTGGTGCTAAAATGGTCACCTTCAATAATTGAAAGATAGCACAAATTTGGGAAAAAAAACTGAAATGTCTGAATATGTTGATTTCAAATATTGTGGCATCATGCACTAGCCAAATACCCCAAACAATGCTAAAATGAACATATCTATAAACTTTTATTTTAGCTTTTTGAAACCAAGATTCCAGACATGACTCAATTGAAGTACTTTGCCACAAGTTTTGGGTACCAATCCATATGTTTATATCACCCCATATCTATTGTGCAAATGGACAAAGAATGAAAGATGTTCAATAGTGTATGCATTCTTCATACATGACACACAAAAACTAGAACTTGGTTTGCCCCTTTTTTGCAAAAAATCCTAAGTTGGAATGTTTTTCATCAAAACTAGCTATGTGAATAATGTTGTTTTATTTGGAGTGATCCAAAAAGGATCTAGAGAAGGCTAAGAATAACTCATAACTCACTGAAGCAACTCAAAAGACTCAGAATGGCTCCAACAGATAAAGAAAGGGCAAAAATTCAAAGTTCCCAAAACTCAATTAAAATGACATGATCATGCAGAGCGCGTCACAATATTTCTAATGACGCAAACGACTAGTCAAATGGAGTTACGGTTTGGAATATATTCGCGGTCAAAATTTTGGTCAAACAGGTCAAGTCAAGAAGGGCCACATCATCGTCTGTACTGCTGACGTCAACACGACGTCAACAACTGACATGGCAGGATGACATCAACATGCCATGTGGCAGCACCAGAGGATGCCATGTGTCACTCGCCAATGGGCTTTTCAGGGGTCCATGTGGACCAGTAGGAAAATGCCATGTGGCACCCCCCGACGACACCACCTAGGAAGCGTCATGTGTCATGTATGGATTGACGAGGATTGATGTCAGAGAACAGGTGGACTAATAAGTGGGTTCCATGTGGCCCAATCAACGGGTGACACACGTGGCACCCCTGAAACGGTCAATAACAACCCGTGAATGAATTTCGAAAATAAAAAATTGTCGGGTCTGCCAAATATGGCAGACCATGCCAATTTTAGAAGCAAGTTGGAATGACTTATAGAGACTTTGCTAAAGTTAGC
>SNQJ01S0142081.1:12989-32114 GCA_010110895.2 Picea sitchensis
CTATGCCTCGTTGCATTTTGATTCAAAAATATTGCTATATATATTGGCATGATTCAAATATGAAGAGAAAAAGGGCTTTCTAAGTACATTGATGACTTATCATTTCCAGTACATGCATGTTTCTAATATAATGACTTGCAGCAAGAAAATAAGTAAAACAAACAAATGTTGTTAACACAAGAACCAACATTTTTCATATTGATGGTTGTCACACAAGAACCAACCATAAGAAATATTAGTTGTCACTCATGTATCTCATCATGAAATGATTTATTATTACACATCATCATCATGTAAAGACACAACTAAGATGCTAAAAGCCTAAAGAGAATTCATGCAAAGTTGCATGAGGACATGCAACAAGCTCAGTTGGGGGGAATGTTGTGTCGCAAAAATACAACACTTTATTCATCTTTCATATACCATTTGTCGCCTTTATTTCCATTTCATTCTTCCATAAAACCATAATTATCATCACTTTCATAAAAACATATGGGTTTACATTTCCATTTTCCAAATTATTTATTTTGAGTATTTTTAAGAGAATTTGTGACTAAATATTAGAAAATTAACATATTTTCATTATATCTCAAAGTTGAATGAGTTTTGTGATGACTACAGGCATATTTGAAGATTTTCACAAAGTCAAAAATCACCACCTAACTTCAAATTTGAATTTCATCTTCAAGCTTTGATTTGGAGATAATCATTCAAGCTAACTTCAAGGAGAAGATCATGGATAGAATATATTATCTAAGATATTTGTGGAGGATTTGAAGGGATAGGTTGAGAGAAAAGTGGATCTGTAATTATGAGTTTGTTATCTTTATTTATGTATAAATAAGAGGGTTCTCTCCTCATTTCAAATTGAGGAGGCCTCTCTCTAGAATAGAGAATAGAAGAATAGAGTGATTGAGCTTTGATTCATAGTCTTGTAGTTTTGAGATAGTGATTTTCATTATTTGTCATGTATTGGATTGTTTTAATGCAAGATGTTACTTTCTCATAGTGGTTTGTTGTTTACCTTTTTGTCATGTGTTGTTGTAGATGTTTTTAAAATTCTTTCATTAGATTTAATTTACACACTTTCATGTTTTCATAGATTAATTCTAGATTTCATGCTTTCGTAGTTAGATTAAGTTTTTGCTTTCATAGTTAGATTATGTCTCATTTGATTTCGTAGATTCAGTTTTACTCTCAAGTTTATATAGCATTAGGATAGTTTTCTTTCATAGATTAGTTGCATATTTTGTGCTTTCTTAGATTTAGTTTCAACGACAGTAATTTAACATGTTTCTTTTCAATCATTAGCATAGATTAGAAATCCTCTTACCTTGCATATACTTTCGTACATCTCATAAGATTACGACTCTGGATTGATAATTTATGTCGCAATTACTATCATATAATTCACTCGACATATGGTATGCCACAGTTCAAGTAGTTCCGCCAAGGTTAGAGTCATATCTCAAAAATTCACCAAATCCGGTGGTAAGGTTCGATGGTTACAATGGAGGGGTAAAACAGGAGGCCTGTGGGTTTGACCCCGGGACCTCCCCCAATAGCTTATGTCTTAACATATCTCTTCCAACCACTTGGGAAAATGGATTTGTTGGTAAGTCTACCTACCTTTTCATTTAAAATGCATTTTGTTCAATGCACAAAGGAGGAGAAGTGCACCCAATCCGTACAAGACCGTACCAGGCATGAATTTTGATGTAGCTCGGTGCATTAATTGCAAAGTTGCATGAGGATCAAGGAAGAGGTCTAGAGAGGGCATGAAGTTGACAGTGTCTGATGGGGATGATTTGACAGTCAAATTTATGCTATTCGACGATGTGAATCCAATGGCGATGTATGTTTTGGCAACAGAGACTCTGATCAACATGGTAAATTTTGGAAGAGCCAATGTAAGCCTGCTTTTTATTATGTTGTTTTCTCACTGAATGTTGGAGCATAGTATGCTTGATACATATCTAAAGGAGTATGGAGAGGTTTCACCAAGGTAGCAAGACCAAGTTATTCCCTCTATTTATTCCTTTCTTCTCTTCTTACACATAAACAAACCAGCTACATGTGAAAGAGAATTTTTGGCACTTGGATGATAAGCAACCAATGAAGTAGTCAGGAATCTCCTAGTTTTGGGATCTATGTATGGTATGCATATATGCTTGGATCTGAGAAACAGATCTAAGGCATCCTATGGCTCCATGATGATGGGGGTCATTTCTTATTCTTTCTCTTTTTATTTATTGAGTATGTGGGAATGATGTCTGTGTCATCATCATGGATGCCTCATGAGCACGAGAACTTGTGAAGCTTGTAAACATTCCTGATCACATTACGATCTCTTGTTGCCATCATCGAAAAGGGAATTTGGCCTTACAACTTGTAAAGGAGATACATCATTACAACGAGGAGAATAAAGTGTTCAAGATTTAGAGAAATCCCCGAAGACATAGCCCACATTGGGTGAACTCATTATCAAGGGAAGTGTCATATCTATTATGTGGATTATGTTCTTATGTTTCTTTTCATGAAATTCCACACATAGATTATTAAATGCAAACATGACATACAACACATAAGGAAGCTAAAAGAGGCTTTAATTCAATTTGGATTCAAGTCCATAAATACTTCAACTTTACCTTCAATTGCAATCCACTCAAGTAAAACGATCTATAATTGACCCTTTGGAGGAGTGACAGGATCAAACGATTATTGGAAACTAATCACCCTCGGGTTCAGATCAAGTGGTTTCAGAGCATGCTTGATACCGATTGCAAGTGTTGAAGCTGAGAATGGAGAGATCGCCAAAAAATTTGTGGTTCAATGAGCTTCAAGATCTCAACCAAACCATTCAAGTAGAGAATGATGGATTGAAGACATTGTTTCATTTTGCAGAGGAAGAGAACCAAAGGTTGCAAGAGAAGTTCCAAGACATGAAGGTGCATACAGGGGAAGGCTCTACAAATGAGATGGTTATAAGACCATTTTGTGACCATGGAAACTTCACCAATTATGGGTTCATGCATGACAATGAAAATGCATGCACACTTTGTCACGCAAGTGAAGATGACATATAGCCATCCAAAAACCAAGGAGTATTCCTAGAAGCATCATCCACTGATCCTTCTCACTAGGAAAAACTGGACACACCTCAAGAAGTAGACCAAGAGTCCTAGCTTGGGATGGAGGTAAATAAACCATGTTTAGTTCCTTTATTGATTAATGTTGATGACTCTTTTAAAGTCCTTGAACAACATACTTCATGCATCAGCTTAAAGTTGATGGGGAAAATGGGATACGATTGAGGAGGCCTTGGAGAAAATGGCCAAGGTATTGTGGATCCCATCGAGGCAATGGTTTGGCCTCGATATGCCGGGATAGGTTATGTCCCAAAGGATGTTGGATAAATATACATAACCATTTAGGAAGAAGACCCTAGGACATTCACTGAGACTCTAGAAGTCAACAGTTCATCAGTACATGAAATTGATTCAGTGCAAGATGAGAGAAAAAATTCTCATGATCGAGGGTTCAAGAATATCTAGGGAGAGATGAGAATCACAATGAGGGAGTTGATGACATCTCTTCTTTTCAGTTTGACTCCAGAGAAAATTCACCAAGGTATAAGAAATCTCGAAACTCAAAAATTCCATTTGATTATAAGCATGTTAATAATATACAATAGATCTTGTGGCATCAAAGACCATGCACTTTGTTTGGATTGAATAACCAGGAAGTGTACCATTGTTGGAAGATAAAATCCTTGTACATGAAGGTTATGGAAACCAGGAAAAATATGAGGATAGAAGATCGCTCTCCACACATAGAAAGGAGAAGGGGAAATACACCTCTGAAGGAGAAAGGCTATTGCAGCCATTGTAGAAGAGATGAACATCATGAGGCCACCTTTTGGGCCTTACATCCAGATCTACATGAAAAGAGGAACAAGAAGACTAGGCAGACACCTTCGAGGGAGACAACCAATCAAGCAGTGCTGCATGGAAATCTGCCACCAAGGGAAAACCAACTACCAGAGAAAGGACAACACGGTAAAGAGGACATGTTCGACGTAATGACTGAATGAATGGGGAAAATCCTTGAGTTAGTTGAGAGTGGACATCTTTGTGAATCACATGTTTCTATTCAGACCCCATAGAAGGGAATTGTGTAAAAGTGATAATTGTTTGAGATCACTTCTTTTTCTTGCACATGTTGATATTTTTAGGCCTTCTGAGGTAGTTTGGGTGTGGTTTTTCTTATTTTAATTCCAATGGACATGAAACTTATAATGTATATACTTTTGGAGACAAAAATTCCTTTTAGTTGGGAGGTGTGATCCAAAAGGATCTAGGTAAAATTACAGAAGTTTCAGAAGTGTCCCAGGAGGCTCAAAATGGCCTCAACAAATGAGAAAGGGAAAAAATTCAAAGTCCTCAAAGCTTAGAAAAAATGACATCATCGCGAAGAGCGCGATGTAATATTTCCAACGGCATTAATGGTTCATCAAACAGAGTTACGGATCGAAAGATATTCGCAGTCAAAGTTTTGGTCAAACTAGCCTAGTCAATAGGGATGAGTCAACATTCGTACTACTGACATCAGCATCAGTAAGGATGACGTCAAATTCCGTATAGGGTACATGGCATATTCATGGAGAGACACATCTCATGATGACATCATCATGTTGATGTGGTAGCACTAGAGGCTGCCACATGTCACTCATTTTTGGCATTTTTAGGTCGACATGTGGACCAATCAAAAAGTGCCACGTGGTAGTCCATACAACCACATGGTAGGTCATACAGGACATGGAATACATGTGGCATCCATACATCCACATGGCAGGTGACATGGTATCCATACAGAACGTGGTGGGTGGCATGGCATGCATAGTGGTAGTGACATCAACACACTGACGTGGCCCAATGACAATGTGCCATTTGGCAGGTTGATTTGGCACTTTTGGCCGCCAAATGGGCCAATGAAAATATGCCATGTGGTCTATTGATAGCATGACAAGTGGAAGGTACAATCAGCATCATGGAAGACAAGTGGGCCAATGGATGGATACCACGTGGTAGCGGGAAAATGCTCAATGAGGGCCATTAACAAAAATTCCAAATTAAAAAAGGGGTTTGGCCAATGGCCAACCCTAGTCCACCAAACTTGGCAGTCGGTATGCCATAGTTGGAGTAGTTTCGCCAAGGTTAGCGACATATCTCAACAATCCACCAAATCTAGTAGTAAGGTTTGGTGGTTACAATGGAGGGGTAAAATGTGAGGCCCACGGGTTTGACCCTGGGACCTCCCCTAAAATCTCATGCCTTAACATATCTTCACCAACCACTTGGGAAAACGACTTTTTTGGTAAGTTTGCCTACCTTTTCATTTAAAAGTTCATTTTGTTCAATGCATGAAGGAGGAGAAGCATGCCCGGTTTGTACAAGGCCATACTAGGCATGGATTTCAATGCATTTCAATGCATTAATTGGAGACTTGCACGTGGATCAAGGTAGAGGTCCAAAGAAAGCCTAAAGTTGACAGTGTCCAATGGGGATGATTTGAAAGTCAAATTTATGTTATTCGACGTCGTGAATCCAATGGCAATGTCTTTTTCAGCAGCAATTATTCTGATCAACATGCTAAATTCTGGAAGAGCCAATGTAAGCATGTTTTTTATTGTGTTGTTTTCTCATTGAATATTGTAGTATAGTATGCTTGATACAAGTCTGAAAAAGCATGGAGAGGTTGTATAAAGGAAGCAAGACCAGCTTCTTCCTTCTATTTGTTCATTTATTCTCTTCTTACACATAAACAAATAAGCTACATGTGAAAGAGAATTTGTGGCACTTGGATGATAAGAGGCCAACGAAGAAGTCAGGAATCTCGTAATTTCAGGATCTGTGTATGGGCTGCATATATGCTTGGATCTGAGCAACATATATAAGGCATCCTATGGCTCCATGATAATGGGGTTCATTTCTTATTCTTCCTCTTTTTCTGTATTGAGTATGTGGGAATGATGTCCATGTTAGCATCATCGATGGCTCATGAGCACGAGAGCTTGTGAAGCTTGTAAACATTCTTGATCACATTCTGATCTCTTGTTTCCATCACCGAAAAGGGACTTTGGCCTTACAACTTGTAATGGAGATACATCATTATAGCAAGGAGAATAAAGCAGTCAAGATTTGGAGCAAGACCCGGAGACGTAGCCCACATTGGGTGAACTCCATTATCAAGGAGAGTCTCATATCTCTTATGTGTATTATGTTCTTATGTTGATTTTCATGAAATTCCAGAAATAGATTATTAAATGAAAACATGACATACAATATATAAGGAAAATAAAAGAGGCTTTAATTCAATTTGGATTCAAGTCCATAAAGACTTAAACTTTACCTTTAATTGCAATATGCTCAAGTAAAATGATCTATAACTGACCATTTGGAGGAGTGACAGGATCAAACAATTATTGCAAACTAATCACCCTCGGGTTCAGATCAGTGTGTTAGGAGATTTCAAATTTAACTATTATTTATACTGGAACACAACCAAAAATTAGATTTACTTTGATGAAAAAAGATACATAAATCAGATGACAAGTAAACATAATTACTAGGTCATTTAGATAACAATTTTATTGTTAAAAATCTTGAATCCTTGAATTACAGGACGTTGCATTTGGTATTAGAGCCCGGTTTGAAAACTCAAACCTAGGGCCTACCCACCTTTGAGATAGAACGTTAAACATGTTGTCCTAATAATGAGTAGAAATTTAAACAACCCCAAAACCCTTTGGAGTACAACCTTTAAACTATTATAATTAACCCACTAGGAACTAACCAAGAATTGACCCAGAAACCCTCAGTGAACTACCTAGAAGAATCTTGTAGGACAGAGTGTGGAGATAACCCGAAAGATGAGGTATTGGGTACTGGGAAAGAGTCTTGTAAACCTGTCTCATCCTCCCATCTCCTATTTCAGCCATCTGTCTCTATTTACCTATAAAAATCCTCACCTGCAACATGGAAGGAGAACCAATAGGGTTAGATACTAGTAATTTCTTTAATGTTAAAGAAGAAAAATAACGAAATTTAATATCAGAATAAAATCTATGGCTATGGATACATTTATACATACATGTATAATATGTATATGGTATAAATTTAGAACGTATTTCTAAATATATAATACATTTAAAGTTTAAAAATATATATAAATAAATAAACAAAATATTAAAAATTCAACATTTTATAACAATATATAAATATACTATATATAGTTATATTTATATATGCAATACAGTTTTTTTCTTTTTGTGAAGCTGCTAGTCTCACACAATATATTTATAGTATAAATATAAATATATATAATATATTATGGTGTGTGTGTTTGTTATATTATAACCCAAATATGTGTGTGTGTTAAAAATTCAACTTTCGACCTATCAGATTCGAACCAACGACCCAAGGATGGATTTCAAGGCATTTACCCTACTACAATCCTCTGCTCTACTTATATTATAAATATATATAGTATATTATGGTGTACACACACACACTTAAAGTGTACCTGCCTATTAGAAGAAAAAACAATACTTCGTTGAACCCTTCAATAGTACGAAATTCGTGTAGGATTATCACTCCCAAAATCATCCATTATATCGAAGAGATGGCTTGCCCAAATGCACAAATTATAGGGAGTGAAATTTTGGAGCTGACCTAGCGGCCATGCCCAGGCCCTCTGGGTTGTCGAACATGGAACCAAGGCCACCCCCGCTCAAACCCTCGGGCAGTTGTGCAGATCTTAAACCAAAAAAAAACTGGTGATGAATGGAATAATGGAGAGGGTGAGATACATTTAGGGTTTTGTATAAGTTTTTTTTTCTTATTATTTATTTATTTATTTTCAAAATTGGGAGGGAAGGAACGTGGGCCTCACGCGAGGTCTCACATTTCCACCTAGCTAGGTTTTTTTTTTAAATTAAATAAAATCATCAAATTTAATTTAAATTTTTTGTTATTTTTTTATGTTTGTAATTTTATTTATATATATATATATAAAAGGAAGGTTAATACAAATGTTTCTTTTATTTTTATATACAAGTTAATAAATCTATATTAAAAATGAAAATTTTAGTTATATATATAAAAAGAAATGTGTTAATTAAATTTGTAAATATAGGGTTAATAATGGTAGAAGGTGATTGCTTAATTAACATTAATTAACTAATTCATATATGTTAGTTCATTAAGGTTACTCAATTTATGTAATTAATTCAATTAAAGAATAATATGTTGACTAATGAGATTAAGGGCATTAGTAGTGACATTTGATTACATAAGGGATTAATTACATAAAGATATAATCTCTTCGAGGACATAAAGTATTATAGGGAAGGGTTAAATGTTTGATTGAATAGGCAAGATAGGGTAATTGACGAGTACCCCAGAGTGCTATAATAACTAGAAAGGAGAGAGACTTACTAGCTTACATGTACAAAATTACCAAGCTTGGAGGCTTCTGACCTTGAACTTTAGCCACTTACCTTATGGGAGTAATGTTTGTTTACAGAAAAGTAAAAAAAAATCTTACACCTGACCTTATGTTTTCAAGTATAAGTTCGAGTAAAATGTTGAATTCCTTAAACCCTTTCCTAATAAGCATTTGGTTTGATACAAATTCAATTATTCAAGATGGTTAAGACTTAGGAAAATCGAGTTCAGGGGGCATCAACGCAGGGACCATCGATGCCAACAGTTTTGTCACCATTTCCCAAACTAGCCCTCATATTATGCTCCTTAGAGTCTATTAATGAGACATTAAAGGGACTCTAGTTAGTAGATGTGGAAGTGGAACTCCCACCATATGGAGTGGGTAACATAGAAGCATCGAGGGAATTAGAGGGAGGGCCTCCATCGGGGGACATCACCAGAGAAATACAGAAAATAAAAATCCCATAGTTTGTTGAGGGACATGCAAGTGAACACGCAGAGGAAAAGTTGGAAGGAATGACGAGATATTTCTCCTTGAGAGACTATACTTCCACATCAAAGACGAAGATAACTATCTTTCAATTGAGAGATAGTGCCTTGAACTGGAGGGGTAATATAAAGAGGTAGTTGCACCTTACTCCAAACACCATCTCGTGGGACATTTTGGAGAAAAGGTTCTGGAGGAAATATTGTCCTTCTTACTATGAGGAACAACAAGTAGGAGCATGTCATCCTCTATTTCAAGGAAACAAAATTGTGGAAGAGTACGAAATCAGGTTCATGGAGTTAGTAAAGTACGTCTCATACATGGATATTGATCAGTGTCAAGAAAAACATTTTATGTATAGGTTAAACACTAAGATAAGGGCCATGGTGTGGATGTGGAAACCATCGTCAATGGTTGAAGCAGTTGAAAATGATCGTTACATAGAAGATCATATGAGCTTAAACGAAGGTATGAAATCATGTAATATCCCCAGGCTAAACCCGATTGTAAATATAAATACAAATGTATTTAAGTTGGTGAGATGTTTTGATATCATTTTTGTATGCACCTTTCATGGCATAGTGCGCACATGTACTACGCAGTAAAATGAGGAAGTGTGCACATTCTAGGATACCACGCGCAACATCTTAAGTGCGTGCGATGTTGAGGCCAGGGAGCCTTTGTGTATATGATATGTTTTATAGGCTGGTGAGCCAGTTATTATAAGCTAGGATGCTTATGTTTTGATTAGGTAGGAGAGCCTAGATGTTAGAGGCCAATGCGCCTTTTTTTGTACATGTCTCATATTTAATATAAAATACATCATTGTGCACATACCGACCATGATAAAAGAGATGGGGGACTAAACTCCACTAGTCGGGGAAAGGGTGGGGGGGAAAAGTTAAGGAAAAAGTCTAAGCTAGGGAGCTTAAGCCAAAAAGGAATATTATATTAATATTTCTTAAAGTATAAAGTATGGATAATTATGTTATCCTAAGTTATAAATTTGGGGACAAGTGGACCAAATTAGCTCCCAACATGACAAGTGTCAAGTTGGGGACATGCATACATATTGTTGGGACTTACCTCATTTTGACATCTCCCCCATCAGTAGGAGGATATTTTCCATCACTTCTTCCATCATTCTTGGGGATTATTCATTCAGCCATGATGCCATGACCATTTTCACTCACGCAGTTAGTTATCCCTAGACATTCATTTCACTGTATCCGAACTTGTATCCATGGCCATATAGGTTTGTGTAGCTAGTGAGCCAGGGAGTTGGACTGAAGAAGCGGATTGTTAGGCCCATGGGATATTGAAGAGGTGGGTTGTCAGGCCCGTGAGTAATTTCTCTCTGGGGGAGAGAATTGTTGGGAGGTGACTTCCTGAAGGTGCTAAACTACAGCTACAGGGCTCTGAGACTTCCTGTCCAACCTGTTGTTGAATCCTTACAAGGGAAGTGAGGCATTTGAAGGACTGTTGAGTAGAGAAGGGGCACACTTCCTTGGGTGGGACAAGCATGTGGGGAATGGGAGATTGTAGGCTGGTAGTTTGAGTAGGCACCTGTGATGGAGTCTTTCCTATTTTCCATGAGCCATTAGCCTGGTTAGGAACCCTTTTACCCGGGTGGAGTTTAGTCCCAGCTCATGGGTGACTCACTGTTGAGAGTGATGAATAGTGTGGTCTAAGGATGGGAGGTTCATGGAAGGTCTGCATGTAGTTGGTGATATTCTTACCAAGATAAGTGTCAACTGTGTGATAAATTTACATGCTACATTATTATTTCCGTGCTTAGTTTTATGGATTGATCCTATGTATGATTTATAATTGTGCTTATATTTTATGGATATTTCTTGTATATGTTGCATGTATGGGGTTATTGTTATTTCAATATGAATTCGTGCATTTACAGATGTATTTGTATGCTTACGTTTTATATATAAAGCTTCCACAAGAGTTATGCGTGTATATATTTTTAATTGCAAGCAGTTAGAAAAATTGTATGTGGCATAGCTCAGTTTGGATGTTGAGTATGTTACAGTATGTTCCGCACAGAGAACGGTTGTGTTCTCTGGCATAGAATTTCTCGGCCTGTGGATGGTTGGGGATGTTACAAATTGGTATCAGAGATTTAGTTTTCAACACTGATCCTAGATGGGCCGAGAAAGTTGAGTTGAATCAAAATGTCACAAAGGATTTATTTCAAAGTGGCCAATTTTCATTTTCTAGAACGTCCATGGTAAAAAGTAATAGCAACTAGGAGGAAATGGGAAAAGCCCCAATTTATGTGGTTGAATTCATGAGAAAATGGAGAAATTCGTCCAAGTGATGGGATATTACTGATTTAATATCTGTTCTAGCAAATTCGGACCTGGAATTGGTCGAATTTGAAGTCACAATGAATCCATGACAGTTGGAGCGAGATTTATAATTAAAATTCCCAATTCATGAATTAAGTTTGGGAAAAATTCGTTCCAGAAATGTCAACCCACAGTGATCTGTTTTTACAGAGGTTGAGCTGGTGTTATCAGGGTGAAATTGAACAAATTTCATAGTTGTCGAATGTCTATGGTGAATTGGGAAAAAGCCCCAATTTCTACAATGGAATTCACGAGGATTTGATGCGCATAAAGGTGAATGTGCATAGTTGGGCACACTAAAAATTCATGATGCACAGTGAAAATCTTGTGATAGGTAAAATTCAGCACTGCGCGACAACATATTGGTATGTCGCTGCACGCGCTAAATTTCAGTGTAGCGCGGAAAAATGTTTGTGTGTGGATGTGTGTGCTAAATTTCGCATTGTGCGGTGTGCACACACGTAGTAATGGTGCATGTGGTGTGTGTAGTATTGCAAAGCATAGAGTAATTTGGTTGGTGCACGCACAATAGGAGTATAAGTTGTCTCATGACAGTGTAATCAATGGCGCGCGCAGTGGATATTGGTGTGCAATGCAAAAGTAGTGCGTGTAAGTTATTGGTGTGACGGAGAAGAAATGCATAGTGGTTATAGGTGCGCAAAAGCACGATTTGCCTTGTGGTGCTGCTGTGGATGATAAATATGGGTGCACCGATTGAAATTTGTGCACGCGAAGTCGATTGGAAGGCGAACAACAATAGAAAGCAATGGATTTCCACGACATTTTATATTGTTTGAACTATCAAGAGGAGAAGGATAATTAAGGTGATGAGTCTGAGTTTAATAGAAAATTTGCATGGTATTAGAGGAAAAAGAAACACACAACCATATCGGAGCATTATTTAAAATGAATTCAGAGCTGGTTTGATAAGAAATAAATATAGTCTAAATTGTTAAGCCAAGAGCATCTCATAGATGAATTCTGGGTTTTATATTCCTCTGATTCAGACAGATGAAAGTGAAATATAATCTTACAAGAAACACATACCATGAAAGAAAACAAGACTCATATCACCACCTATCAGAGTCTTTTCACAAACATTCCAAAGTCCGCTTTTGCGTTTATATATTCATTTTAATCCCAAAATTACAAAAAAGTCTTCCTACATAGAGGGCANNAGAGAGGAATTAATTGTATAACTCGAAATGCTTGGACTTCTACATATTTCCAAAAAATAGAGATAAGTTACAAAAAGGGAATGATTTAAAATAACAGTTACCCATTTTGAAGGGATTGTTTAAGAATAGGTCTATCATCTTTGGGGCCCCTTCTCTCTACTACCAGCTGTCCAAAATTTTCTGAAATGTACTTAATTTTATTTGAGGACTCATTTCATCTTAGCAATCTCCTCCTTTAGAGTATCTAACCTGACCGGTTGATCCTCTCAAACACTTTCAACCGTTTTAGCTTTGGGTTCTTTCTTCTATTGCTTTCTTTGTTTCTTCTTAACAGCTCCCCTATTGATGACCAGATCCCTCATAATGGGATTTAGCCTAACTTCCAATTTCGAGTCTATAGCAGGTTCTGTGTGGAACTTAGTCGCTAGTATATGCGCAATTACCCTTTCCTCCTTACTCGCAGAAAAATCCACCATGTTGCCTGAATAACCAATCTCACTGGATATAGCTTTGTCCATGTACCTAAATTTTTGTGAACACCGAAATGCTTTTACAGAGATCAGAAGGTCGAGCAAAGTTGGAGATTACTCTGTTTATGGATAAGATGATGCCTCCATACTTGAGAATTGGTAGTTATAGAGTCCCAATCATGAATCACAGATGGACTTAGGTACAAGTGCGATGGTTTTCCATGCTTGGCTAATCCATTTCAAATGATTATCTTTTGAGTTTGTTACATGGCCGCGTTCACCTAACTTAATACGGATGGAAAGTACCGAACGAGTGAAATGGGGTGATCTGACTAGTCGACGCCCATCCCATGAGTGGTGGTTTTGACATATTGAAACACGTGACATCGAGACTTTGGAAAAAGTGGTTTCAGTTTAAAAATTTGAGTTATTAACAGGTGATAAGGTTGGAGTTTAGTTTAAAATAAGCAGAGGTACTCAAGGAAAGATTGCTATGACAAAATATTTCATAAGATGATCAAAATCCAAGACCACAAAATGTCAAGGTATGAATCTGAGTATAGCCATAAAATCTTGGGAGGCCACTACAGGAAGTCCTCTCATGTTAGTCAAGTATCCAATGGAATCCAGACAGAGGAATATATCATGTACTGAATGAATTAGTGAAAGTGCATTCACTCCCAAAGAAACCAATATACAGATTAAGCAATACATTAGAGTCAAATCTATTATAAAAGGAATTGACTACCTAAATGACAGTAATCAGATAAAGAAAGAGGCTTATTGAATATTGGATAAGGAGTACATCATATCCATGGATTAGCTATGAAATGAGAGTAATTCTTCCTTTATGGTTAGCAGAGTGTGCAGTCGAAGCATGGTATGAAGGGAATTATTTATGGCATGATAGAACTGGATTGTGCAAGGCAGGTTGAAATCAGATTGGCCAAGACAAGGGAAAGTAATACCCATCAAGCAAATTCAAGTGTTGATATGATCAGCTAAGGAAGGGATAAATCAAGTACCTCAAGAAGGAAGTTGATGTTAACTGTCCAAGGTTACTTAGAAAACATGACTAGAAATAGAATTGGGTCATGTAGGAGTTGGAACAGAGGGATCCGAATAATAGTGAGATGCTGAAAATTAATATCATCATAATGTGTAAATGAAACTCCATGAACATGCTAGGATAATGGAAGAAGAATTCATGATATAGATGTCAAGCAAATGGGAATGCATGAAAACAATCCAAGAGGGAAAGAAGAATACTAGTAGATATTATTAATGCATTCCAAGGGTATTGAAGATATTTCAACACTAACATGGAGATGTCAAAGCCAAGAAAGACTTAAGGGTGAAATGAATCTCTGTAGAGAGTCAGTAAAGAACCATGAAGAAGAAAATGGTTCTATGCATGGTTTTGAATGTAAAAGGAATGGTGCCTGAGAAGAATCCATCTCAAATGGCATGGAGCCATGAGTGACATTCCCAAGGGGTGGAGGTACCACTTGAAACTATGTTGGTAAGTTAAAATCTACATTAAGTTCTTTTAATTAATTCTATGAAGCTAGGGACGGAGGCATATGTCCATCCTTACAATATGCTAAGAGAATTGGCTATGCAAGCCAAGTTTGAGGCTAGTTGGCAAAGATTGGAGAAGAATGCAGGAAATCCCAAATACTAAATTATTCAGTCAAGGAAGAACTGGAATAGTTCAGTTCGAAAAATAAATGGATGTTGAAGATCCAAAAAGTCTATAAGACAACAAGATTGGAATTATAATTCATCCAAGTACGAGCTAGGATAGATGTATCCAGGAAATAAATAAAATATGAAGGTTAATATCATTTTAGTATTTGGATGGAAAAACAAAGGAATCCAAGAGTGTTTTGGCTAGAAAGTGCTCAGATCATAAATATTCATGCACAATAATTACAGTGGAGAGAACTTGAAGGTTCAGGAATCCAGGAGAATGGAAGACTTCTAGGATAAACAAGGAAACATGATATGGGAAGAAATAATTTGTTGCAATTACTGTAGCAGCAAGTATTTTATGGCTTGTTGGGACAACCATAAAGTGAGGATGCTTGCATGTTGCGAGTGTAGCTGATAATGTTGTTGCATGTGGAAAAAAGAAGCAGAAGGATGGAATGTTGATTATAAGGTTGTTAAGGAGGCATAAGAGCTTCTATTGTCATCAACTAATCAGGTAGCATTAAACTTCTCTAATGGCAGCCATGTAGGTAAGTATTCATGTTTAGAAATTATGTTGTGTTATTGCCAAAGGGAAATATAGGTAATAATTTCCCCAAATTGAATTTTTTACTACGTTGTATGGTATTGTTTAAGTGCATTGACATGATTAAGTTACCACTATTTGTAGTAAAGGCTAGAGGCCTATTATTTTATCAAAACTTTAACTTTTGAATGCACACACTGACATAGTAGCATGTCATGTCGATTTGGTTATGAGGCAATAACCAGAGAAAATAAAAGATAATAACCTGTTATAGGAATGATGGTAAGAAAGATAGTCCTGTATGAGACCAGGACATGGTTGGATATGGCAAAGTATGGTTATAGAAAGGTTATGTGCCACGCAAATACCCAATGAGCTTCCTACTTTAAATAAAACTTGGACTACAACCTTTTTGCTAACACTAATAAACACTACATAATTGTATTCTTGGTGTAGTGTTCAGGTCGAAAAGGAAGGCATCCAAGTAATTGTGAAGACAATGGGAAGTGTGTGGAGATGTGTTAAGACATTGGCTAGATTTCCAATTTATGGATGGTGAGATGCATGACTTAGATAAAGATCATTCTGAAAATCAATGCAAAGGTGCATTGAATAAATAGGCATTAAGAGTTGCACTCATGCCTAGTAAGTGGCAGAGTTGCACTCATACATGATGGAATTGTATACTTAACTGCATTCTGTTGAATGCATTATGTGAGTGCATGTATATATTCTTTTGCATGGAAATAATTATACTAATGATTGAAATGTTGCTAACTCATGAAGTTGAGAACATTTTAGAATTTGATAAACATTGAAACAAGAAAGTTGCAAGTGAGGTGGTCATAGGAATAGTGACTACAGAAAATTTATGTTCAGAAAATTGAAGAAGTGAACTTGTTGTTGCTAATTAGGAACATGCATATGCATAGAATGACAAGTCATTCTATTTGGTCAAATTGTTTGGTAATTGTGATTGAATTGCTAGGTGTAGGTAATTTAGGTAATTCTAAGATCATGGCATAAGGTGTTATACATGTTGAATTAGGATATATAGAAAATGAAGACCATTTGTTGGTTGTATGCAATATAAATAGAATTTCATATTTGGGAAAAGTTGAATTCCTTATGAAATTAATTGATTTATAAAATGGTTTTTTTGTAATGCTCTCTCATGATAATTGCATATGTATGATGCATATGAGATGATAATGATTAAAGTGGAAACTCATGGAGCCACGGTGCTTCGAGACTTCCTATTAGGCCTGTGTTGGAGCCCTAGAAGGGAAGTTGACCAGTCGATGATTTGTTGGATAGTGAAGGTGCATATTCCCTTGGGTTGTACAGGCATGTGGGGAAGAGATACCGTTGGTTGGAGTGTTGTTGAGGTTTGGTACCCTGGCCTAGACTATGCTGATATTGATTATGGTATGTGGTTATATTGGGAAGCCATTGTCCTGATGGAGTCATATCCCATGCTTGGGAATGGTATGTTGCTCAGAGCTTATTAGCAGTGAGATATAAGGCTGGGTGGAATGTCATGGATCTTCAGCCAGCTGCTACTTCAATGAAGTTTAATTGAATCATGTAATAAGGAACAATGAGATGAATTATTTCCTAAACTAGCTCTATGGAATAGAGCAATTGACTTCTAGTTGCAGTATAAGTACCGAAATTGGTGCCGAAAAGTAAAGTGCCAAATGGGTAACAAGATTTCAATAGCTAAAGCTTGGAGATTTTAAAGAATTTGAATGGTACATGGTATATAATGCACTGAGTATTTTTGAAAATTTGGTTGCATATGTATACATGATGCACTGAGGATAGTGCATAAATAAGGGGAGGGGATTGTAATATCCCCAGGCTAAACCCGATTGTAAATATAAATACAAATGTACTTAAGCTGGTGAGTTGTTTTGATATTATTTTTGTATGCACCTTTCATGGCATAGTGCATGCATGTACTTCGCAGTAAAATGAGGAAGTATGCACATTCCAGGATACCACGCGCAGCATCTTAAGTGTGCACGATGTTGAGGCTAGGGAGCCTTTGTGTATATGATATGTTTTATAGGCTAGTGAGCAAGTTATTATAAGCTAGGATGATTACGTTTTGATTAGGCTAGAGAACCTAGATGTTAGAGGCTAGTGCACCTGGTTTTGTACATGTCTCATATTTAATATAAAATACATCATTGCACGCAGACCGACCATGATAAAAGAGATGGGGGACTAAAACCCACTAGTCGGGGAAAGGGTGGGGGCCAAAATTTAAGGAACAATTCTAAGCTAGGGAGATTAAGCCAAAAAGGAATATTATATTGATATTTATTAAAGTATAAAGTATGGATAATTATGTTTTCCTAAGTTATAAAGTTGGGGACAAGTGGACCAAAGTATCTCCCAACATGACAAGTGTCAAGTTGGGGACATGCATACATATCGTTGGGACTTGCCTCATTTTGACATCTCCCCCATAAGTAGGAGGATCTTTTCCATCACTTCTTCCATCATTCTTGGGGATTATTCATTCAGCCATGATGCCATGACCATTTTAACTCACGCAGTCAGTTATCCCCAAAACATTCATTTCACTGTATCCGAACTTGTATCCATGGCCATATAGGTTTCTGTAGCTGGGGAGCCGGGGAGTTGGACTAAAGAAGTGGGTTGTTAGGCCCGTGGGATATTGAAGAGGTGGGGTGTTAGGCCTGTGGGATATTGAAGAGGCGGGTTGTCAGGCACGTGAGTAATTTCTCTCTGGGGGAGAGAATTGTTGGGAGGTGACTTCCTGAAGGTTCTAAACTACAGCTACAGGGCTCTGAGACTTCCTGTCTGGCCTATTGTTGAAGCCCTGGAAGGGAAGTGGGGTAGCTGAAGGAATGTTAAGCAGAGAAGGGGCACACTTCCTTGGGTGGGACAGGCATGTGGGGAATGAGAGACTATAGGCTGTTAGTTTGAGTAGGCACCTATGATGGAGCCTTTCCTATTTTCCATGAGCGATTAGCCTGGTTAGGAACCCTTTTACCTAGGTGGAGTTTAGTCCCATCTCGGGGTTGACTCACTATTGAGAGTGATGAACAGTGTGGTCTAAGGCTGGAATGTTAAGAACCAAATATCAATATAGCATAGAAAAACCTCAGAAAAAGTACTCAACGCCTTGAAAAAGAGATAATTTCAGATAATAAGCCTATTCAAGGGGGAAACCTCCTTTTACCGCTCTTAAATTTTTAAGTACAAGATGATTCCAAATGAAAATGTCTACTTGGTATATATAGGAGACTAGGAGGTATAATTACAACTAATGGAATAAATCCGACATAAATAAAATAACATTACTAATGTAATATGCCCCAATTAAGGGGTAATGAGCCAATATTATGGCTTAACATGCCCCTCCCCTTGAGACAAGTGTTGTCTGCAACACTTGAGTAACTCTGGATGCTTCTATATAAAAGACTTATCTTCCCAGGTGGAATCTTCAGCCGATAGTTTCCTCCATTTAATGAGATACTCTGAAATGGATCTATTCCTTAGCTGGAGAATTCTTGTGTCAGTGATGGCTTCAGGCTCCAATATGATTTTTCCTTCCTCGTCAAGTTCTAGAAATATAGTTTGAACTGGGATCTTGTTGCTTATAACCTTCTTTAAGCATAAAACATGGAAAACTGGGTGTACTCGTGAAGATGCATGCAACTCCAATTTGTATGCCATAGTACCAATATTTTGCAACACCTTATAAGGGACATAGTACTTTGGTGATAATTTATTATCTTTCTTGGATTTCTTGAGGGACATTTGTTTGTATGGTTGTAGTCTTAAAAACACCCAATCCCCTACTTCAAAACTTCTTTCACTACGATGTTGATATGCTTGTTGTT
>SNQJ01S0142082.1:11806-24731 GCA_010110895.2 Picea sitchensis
ACCATAGCTCAATGGTTAATTTTTTTTTTTTTTACCATTTTTTGAGATCTCCTCCATGCAATTTTTTTTGAGGTCTCCTCCATGAATTTTTTTTACCATAGCTCAATGGTTAATTTTTTTTTTTAATAAAAATTTTCCAAGAATATTTTTACCATAGCGCTCAATGTTTAATGTTTATTTTTTGTTATTATTATTTTTTTTTAAACCTCCTCCATGCAATTTTTGAGGTCTCCTCTATGCATTCTTTTACCATACGTCAAAGGTTAATTTTTATTTTTATTTAAGGGGTGATGTGATCTCATCCCCTCAAATTTGAACCTCACATGCCTCATTTCATCACCACAAGTTCCGTTCCCCACTTGGAATTTGCGTCTTTGCTCCCACGTTTTAATACTTCAACCCCTTAACTCCGTCACCTGGCTGCATGTGGGATACCTCCTTAGTTTGACGTCACTGTGGGTGGCTCCTTTCCTCTCGGTTGCTCTTTCGACTTTGCTCGCATGGGGTTCAGGTTACGGTCTTTGGATTTCGGCATGAGGTACCTCTACTCGTTGTCACCCTTATCCTTAGTCCATCAGATGCCCGCGTGTGCATTAATGGATTCATCCCCCTGTACATTATGTCTTGTTGAAGGCAAGTATATGGGCTCAATTTGGAATTTTCTTGCCATTTGCTCTTCTCTCTGTCATTCTTGGCCCTCCCATCGCCCTCTCATCCGGTTTCATTCTTGCAACTCTACCATCTTCAACTCGTCTCTTTTCATGTGGCGATGAAGCCAACCACTATACCACTGTAATAATTGTGAAATGGAGGCTATGAAGGGGAAGTTGAAGCTTCAACAACAAGAGCTAATTATTCTGCATGAGTCTCAAACTTAGTTAGAGCATAAATTGCAGGATACATAAGATAGAAGGGGAAAGGAGTTTTCCATCGTCCTTAGAAAGTCAATAGACACTTTGGACAGATCCACTCTCTTGGTAAGGAAATTCATTGAAGTCATCCAGGAAGTCCTGTATAACATGAACCGGTCCCTTTTGAAGGATCTCATGCCTCCTACGAAGTAATTTATCCTTTGCACTAATGGCAAGAGCACACCAATCAAGAAGATTTTCGAGCAGTGTTGGATACTGATTTGAAACTCAACTAAACTAGGTTTTATGCAATGTAAATGGGAGTAAGCTAACTAGGGAGCAATCTTCCTTCTTTTCAGGCAAAAAATGGGCCTGAATCTGACCAGATTTTCAGGGGTAGCTTGAGTTTGGCATGGATGAAAGTTTCATGCATTTAAAATACTTACTGCAAGGGTTTTGCCCCATTTTAAACCAACCCAGATGCTCAGAAAATCGATCAAACTTCTAAATCAATCGAAAATTCAAAACTACTTTGCCGAAAAACTTGTGAGAAAATTAACTCGAGAGGGAAGATTGCTCCCGAGTTAGCCCACTCCATGTAATTGTGTTTTTCTGTTGCGTTCTTATGTCAGAATATATACATGGAAGATTGGTAGCATTTTTTAATAATTTATGAATATATTTGTCAGTTGAGGACCATTCTACCCTCTGTTTAGCTGAGGACGAGTATACCCACTCTTTTGCTGGAAGTTCATAGGCAGAATGAAATTTTGTATTTTAGCTTTGCTAAAAACCCTTTTATAAAACAAATTACCGTTTTTTTTAAATATTTTGATGACAAAAAATCTCTGAAAATGAGGTGTGATTCATAAAGTATCAATATATAAGTTGTCACCTATTATGTTAATTTATGGAGTGGAAAATCAAAGCCACAACCTTGATAGGCCCACCTTAGGGACAAAACTTGATTTGGTGATTTGGGGTCCTGAAACTTATAGTAAGTGTTTGAGGGGTTAAACAATGTTTTTTTTTTTTATGTTCACACACATGGATCTAATCAGGTGTGGAATTTCAAGAATATTTAAGGGGGCCCAAAATCTTAAGCGTAATAGAGAGTTGGGGCATGTGGAAACTCTAAACATAACCCTATATGACTATTAGGACATGCTAAAAACTAAATAACAAAGAAAGAAAGGTTTTTTTTCTCCTCTTGCAATGATTCACTATTCCGACTAAGTGTTATCACTCTGTAATTTCCAGAGGTTGTAGAAGGGTAGAAGAAATTGACAGAGGTAACTACCAAACCACTTTGGAAGCTGGGATCTAGCCCTACCAGCTTCAGAGAGGGATCTCTCTATCATATTTAGATTTGTTTGAGTTTTAAATATTAGGTTAGTTATGCTAGTTTGAATTTTGTTTGGTTGTTTGAAATAATTGGCTGAAAGAATGCTTAATTTTCCATTGGGTTGTGGGGTCTGTATTTAAAGAAGAGGATCATATTCAGATTTTATAAGGTTTTCTACACAGGGAAGGGTAGTAACACTGTTGGATCTATTCAGATTAAATGAAATGGATAAGAGGGATAAGAGGGGAAAAACCACTAAGCAGAGGAGCAATTAAGAATTCCTTCACTCAGTTTTAGATGAAAACATACAGATCATTAAAAAACCAGAGACAAAGTATACAAGATAAATTATGTTCTATTGACTTTCTTTTAATGATTAGAATTTGAAATACATGAAATGATCACAGAGAATGAGAACACATTAGACAAAGAAAGAAATACATCGCCAACAATCTGACACAAGAATCCTGTGAACAAGCCTTTTTTATTAATGGTCGATCATTTGAAAAATTATACAATAGCTCCTAGGTGCAAAAATCAAACCTCAATACTTCGAAGAGAGAAGTATTTATAAAACTATTTACATCAGATCCTGTCATAAATGATTATGATATTATGGAGGAAATATCTAACTAATTAGATCTCTAAAATACAAAATATGGGGATTTGTTGATTTGTTCGAATCCTTTGTGTTGATTTGTTGGAAATGGTTGGTGACTCATCTCTTTGACTTTTGTTGGCTGCTCCATACTGATTCGAACCTCAAAAATGTCTTTACTCAAGTAAAGTGCATAGATATTCTCATCTCTTTTTACCTGGGATAGAAATCTTGAGTAGCTTTCTGTATATCTCATCCATTTCAGTATACTTGGAAAAAACATGCTTAGTGATGAAGATATGTTTTATCTCATGTTGAATACTCAAGTATCACTGTAATGTCTCCAGGAAAGATTTACCATCAATGCTTCCCTGTATCCCTGCAAACTTGGAAATGTCCTTTGTCATTGCGTTGATTTTCTGTTTGTAATCAGACATAGTGATCATATTGTCATTGAGTACTAATAGTCCAGGAAGACCTTTCTTATGTAGCACTTCAAACTTATTGAAAACTCTATGCACTCCTATGTCCATCACTTGAACCTTTTCTTCTAGCTACAACATCAATCCTTTCTTGGTCAGGACCTTCTTGATCTCAAGGATGGTCTATGTTTTGTCTTTAATTTCTAATTCTTCTAACTCCTCCTTGTTCTTGGAGTTTAGAAATATGATGAGTTCAGTGACCCCTGTGGGTCTTTCTCCTATCTCTTCTTTGATGGTCTCAATTGCTTCCCTGGCCTTTTGTACTAATTCATGATGTTCAAAGATGATCCATATGGAAGGCCATATCTCTGACATGGGCTTGCTGATATCCACCCAAATGTTTTCCTTAGCTTGGGCTAATGTCTTTACCATGACAATCTCTTTTTGTACTTGCTGTAGTTGTTGACTAAGCCTTTGAGACATGCATTTTTGCCTGGTGACTGGCTTGGAATATTGACTTCAACTACTACAAATTCTTTACCTCTTCTTGTGGTTTTCTGATCTCTTTCCCTTGGATGGACATGTCTTCCATGGATTTTACAAGTTTCTTAGATGCATCTGAAACTTGTATTGAAATTGCTCTTGGAATTTCTGTTGATGTAGATGCTTTTGTTGTTCTAATTCCCGCCAGAGGGACTGCCTCCAATGAGACCATGGCCATTTGCACATTCTGTTCCTTTTCCTTTATCAATTTATCCTTTTCTGCTTCCATTTCTCTTATCTGTGCATTCTGTTCCATGATAAGCTTCAACATTTCTTCTTTGTGGCCTTCAGTTTCAACCATTTCTTTAGCTTGTGAATCTTCCGTTGCTAGAAGTTTCAGTTGCTTTCTTAGAGATGCTATATCAACATTCTTCTTCTTCAATAACTCCTCTGCTGCCTTGACATTTGTTGGGTCATACTCAATCTTCAACACCAATTCTTCTAATGATTTGATTATGTTACCTTTGACCAAAGACGATATTTTCTCCAGCTTCAATTGGGACTGAATGTTTTTTAGGGATACTTGCAAATTTGAAGCTGTCAACGAGGTATTTGTCAAGGTAGAGAATATCATCTCTCATGCCTGCCTATGCATGTCCATTTGGTCCACTGGATGGACATCCTTTACATCAAACTCAAAGGCAGTTTTCTTGTAGTCTGCAACTGTCTTAGGATGGGGAACCTTTGCTTGCAATAATTCCATTTGCATTCTTCCTCTCTCTATATCTAATGCTGACAACAACCTGTGTTGAGTAGTGGAGGTCTGCTTCCAGAACCGAGCATAGGTGTTGCGGTTGATGAGTTCATTTCTCAGTTTGATCTGTTTGTACTTGTCAAAAATATTTGACTCTGTTTGCTCATGAGATGATTTAGCTGACAAAGTAGTGTTTGTTTGTTTTTGAGATGGTGATGTAGACACTATGAATTGGCTGTCTGCATAGGATGAAGAGTGTGGTCCCTCCATGACTATGGTGGACTGCATTTCTCCTTCCTTGAGCATGTTTGGTGCATGAATGGTCTTGGCTCCTTTTCTGTAAACTTGGAAGTCCTCGGCTGAAACCTCTATGACTGAAGGAGAAACATCCTTTCTTGCTCTCTTCTTTGTTTTCTTTTGAGGTGTGTTGGTATGTGAAGCAGTGATAAGGGCATGTTGTTCTTCTGTTTCCAACAATGTGTTTGTTTTCCATTTGGTCTGGTTCATATACTTCTCCACTTCTGGATTTTGTGTGTGAGCATAAGGTGTTCTCTTTTGTTTGAATCTGAGCTCTAAGATAACACCAAATGGGTAATAAGTCCAAGTGAAACTATGAGTAAACCTCATTTGTTTTAAGAGGTTGTCTGCTTCTTCTCCTGCTGCTTTGATGTTGGAGATGAAAGGGCCAATTTGAGTCTTGATTCTGAGCTATTGTTTCTTCTTGACTGCAACAAAATGGATGTCATATGAATTCACCATCTGTCTTATGTATTCTAGTGAAAATATCCTCACAGGGAGGTATTTGGGCAATCTGTAAGGTGGCAACTCACATACATACACGCTTATCTCTGTGTGGTTTTGGTATAAATACCAATCCCCTGTCTTGGCTAGATCAAAGAGGTGAAGGATTCTCTAAATTTCTTCATTGATCCTTGGCTTTGTGCTGTTGTTCATAATGCAAACCACTGGGTGATAAAACTGGTCCATGAAGTCCCTGAAGCTGTAATCTGTAGAAATTTTCCTCACCAATGAGGTCCATGAGGTCACTGATTGTGGGTTTCCTTCCTAGTTTAATTTCTGAAAAGCACATGGAAACCTGTCTAACTGAAAAAATAAGAACATATACATCAGGACTGAAGAATATTTGAACATTCCTTATGTTGGGAACCTGAAAAGATGATCATGAATGTTATCAGCCATAAATTGACTAAAATTGAACTTAATTGTGGCTCTTTATTCTGTGGAAAAAATGGATAAAAAACCTAGGATAGGCTCATCTACCCATTCATTTGAGAAATAAACTAATAGGTAACAAACAATGGAAATGATCTGGTTGGCCCTGACAGAGAAGATGGAGGATGAATAAGGGGAATTTTTCTTGGGCAATTGGGTGTCTTATGGCAGAAAAATCTAAAAAATCTGGCCTCTTTGGGGGAAGGTGAGCTTCTGGTACAGGTCATTTAGGGCTTCAATGGAAAATGGGATGGCATATTCACTTCTTGGGATTTGCAACATCTGGTCAATGGATTCATGGGTAATTGTGAACATGGTTTCACCAGAGGAGGAAATAATGGCCCTTTGGCTGGGTGAATAACAAGCTTGGCATTTGAGGGCGAATTCGGGGAAATGATAGGTCCGAGGGAACATATACAGAGGAAAATTGGATTCCCAAAGTCCAATTTCGTCGCTCTGATCTAGGAAGATATCTTTTAGCCAAGAGTGCAATTCGAAGAAATCGAATTCTCACCTCGGCTCTGTGATCTTGTAATCCTTATCCGCCAGGGGTATATGGTCCAGGTCTACAGGAGGAAGAAGGACCAGGTTGCCGGACATATCAACGGATTTGGCCTTGGGGGCCATGATTAATTAGAGCTTAAGGTAAATCAATGGTGGAACTGCGATTACCTAGGTAAATTGCAGCCGTTGACGGTGAGCAGTTGTGGCAATTGGTTTGACAATTTGTTTTGGTGCGGTGTCCACAATGTCTGCATCGACAAATGGCGTTACAGGGTGTTGAAATGGGGTTTTACAGCGTGATGGAGGTGTCCGTTATGGTGTGGGGTGATGACATGGTGGTTAATAGTCACATGGAGTGAATTGATTGGTTAACGGGTATGTGGGATGAGACATATGACAGGTGGAAGTGGGGTACGGTGACATAGTGAGGTGAGAGGTATTGGGTAGTGGTTTGGCAGGATTCCGAAGTTGGGGGGTCCGACATGAGCTGAGAACCGTCGATTTGGGTGCAGATGGATGCCGTCGCTGACAACTTGTGCGGAAATTACCCACTACCCGACAAAATTTCTTATCCATTAGAAACTTAGGATAAAAAATATGCAATGGGTAGCGCTAGGCTTACCTTTTTCCACTTTTACACCATGGTCTTATTTTCCTAAGCTAGAAATACCAAATTTAATCAAACAAGGGATATTTTGACATCCCTTTTCAACTTTTATTGAAATAAACATCACTACCTTATCTTCTAACCTAGGCATCTAACATATTAATCTAGCTTAGACTGTTGGATTAATTATTACTCTAACCTAACTAATTTGGCCAAGATTAAACTGTTTGACCAAACTTATTCACTAACCTATCAACATAAATTCAAAAAGTTTGATCATGATTATACAATATGATTCAAACTAAATTTATTTTTCATGGGCTTATATATATATATTATTTTGTCTTTTATTATTTTTTATACCCTCATTTCATTTTTTCTATTTTCTTTTCTTTTCTTTTCTTTTTGTAAATCATTTGCAGAATAAAATATTATTTACAATGACATATGACTTAGAGGAATAAATTCCAATCACCAGGTGATACTATGAAATATAGGGTTATAACAGTGGCTCCACTTGGGGATGGTGATCTCCTTGTGAGGTGCCAAGAACCAACTACCTGTTGCCTTGAATCCTCTTCTCCAGTACTTTCTTCTTTCTGATTAGTTTTATTGTAAATGTAAATCTAGTGACCCTGATTAGTGGATTAGGGCCTTCTCTTTGGGCTTCAACCACTAACTGATAAAAGTCACCCACACCTGACATAAAAAGTAAAATGGTGTTTACAATGAAATGAGTGAGAAAAACTTTAATTCTTGTGAAACATAGTGCTTGAGCATTCTTCCATTGACAGGTCCTCCTGGTAGATCTTCTCCATCCATATCCTTGATAAAAAATGCATTAGTTCCTCCACAGGCATGTATTGTGAATGGGCCTTTCTATAGATTTTAAATTTGTCTATGTTTTCCCTTTTCTTCATTTCTTGAGTCCCATTTCAGTACTTTGTCTCCTATCTGGAAGTCATCAGCCTTGGTCCTTCTATCATAGATCTTCTTGATATTTTCCTGAATCACTTGAGTTTGGTTGTAGACTTCTTCTCTGGAATGTTGCAGCTGTATAGTATGATTAATCCTCCTCTGAATTCCATTTGGTTCAACATGTACTTCTTGCAGTAATTTCATGACAGGGACACCTAAAGAAGTAGGAAAGACATCATCCATTCCATAGACCAACTAGTATATGGACATACCAATTGACCTCTTTGTATTAGGTCTATCTGCCCATAGTGCATTTACCAACTTATTGTGCCATGATTTTTTGTTGTCATGCAACAACTTATTGATGATGTTGACCATACTCTTATTTGAAGACCTCTGCTAATCCATTCCCTTGAGGGTAATAGGAAGTAGAGTGTCCTAAGGTGATCTAATATTTGCTGCAAAACTCTATCATCTTGTTTGACTTGAACGCTTCTGCACTGTCAGTGATAATTTTTCTAGGACATCCAAATCTAGAAAGAATCTTAGTTTCCAAAAACTTAATGATCATAACATCAGTGACTTGCCTAGTGGGTACAACTTCAGTCTACTTGGTGAAATAATCAATGGCTGTGAGAATCCACTTGTGTTGGACTGATGATGGTGGATGGATTTCTCCAAAGAAATCCAAACCCCATTCTTTAAATGGAGATTCAATCGAAATTGGTTTCAAGGGTAAAGGAAAAAGTTTCATTTTTCCTTCAAAGATCTGACATTTATGACATGAGGTCACTTTCTTGTGGACATCTGCAGATAAAGTTGGCCAGTAGAAACCTACTCTTAGAATTTTATTGGCAGTGGTATTCCAGTTCATATGTCCACCACAGTCTCCATCATGGAATTCCTGCAAATATTTATCAACTTCCTCTTTCAACAAACACTTTAGTAGTATCCCTCCAACATCTTTCCAATACAAATTTACATTTAAAATACAATACTTCATAGCTTTGAGTTTCAAAAATCTAGCTTTAGTTTTAGTTAAACTAGGAGGAGCTTGTAAGTGATGTAAAACAAAAATAAGGTCTACATACTGGGGAGAGGTTGATAAAACCTCTTTAACTTGGGGAGTCGTCTGCTCTTCTTGTTCATCCACTGCAGCTAGAAAATTAATATCCAAAGCATGAAAGTTGGATTCAACCATCAATTTGGCTAATCCTTGACCCTTGATTAACTTGGTTGGTTTGATCTCTATGTCATATTAAAGGATCATAACAATCCATTTACCCATTCTGCCATCTGGACTATCTTGGGTTAGAATATCTTTCACCACATAATTTGAGACATAAGCAATAATGTGTGAGTGGAGAATATATACTCTGAAATCTTTGATTGCTTTCACCAAAGCAAAAGCTTGCTTTTCCATTATGTTATAATTCAATGCAACATCTCTCAATGATTTACTGAAGAAAGCAATAGGTTGTTCATGACCTTCATTGTTCTTCTGCAAAAGAACTGTTGCAATGGTATGTTCAGAGGAAAAAGAGAATAGGAGGAAATCTTTTGTGTAATAAGGGTTGATAAGCACAGGGGCTTGTGTCAAGGCTTGTTTCACCTGATCAAAGGAATGTTTTGCTTCTATGTTCCATTTTATTTTTGTGTCTTTTTTTAACATATTGGTTATGTTTCTGAGAAGTTCTGCCAAGTTAGGGATACATCTTCTTAGAAAGTTTATTTTGCCTATGAAAGACTGTAATTCTTTTATGTTTCTGGGATGGTCTATTTTTTGAATGGATTCAATTTTGCTGAGATAAATTTTAATTACATCCTTGGATATGATTTGTCCTTACAGTTTACCTTCCTCTAGACCAAACAATGTTTTCTATGGATTAAGTGAGATTCCAAATCTCCTTCATTTTTCAAAAACTCTTCTAAGGTGGAGTAAGTGTTCTTGATCTATTTTTGAAAAGACAGTTATGTCATCCATGTATATAATGATGAATCTTCCAATTTCATCCACAAAATCAATATCCATTGCTCTACGAAATGTGGCCCCAACATTCATTAAACCAAAATACATTTTCACATACATGAAAGTGCCCCAAGGTGTCGTGAATGTTGTTTTCTCTTGATCACCAGGGTGGACTAAAACTTGGTTGTAACCAGAAAAACCATCTAACAAAGAAATTCTACTGGATCCAACTACCTTATGCAAAATATGATCCATTTTGGGCAAGGGATAATTGTATTTGAGGGATACTTTATTAAGGTTTATGAAATCAATACAAAATCTGATTTCTCCACTCTTCTTCCTGGTTGGAACTAAATTAGACACCCATTTAGAAAACCTTAATGGGACAATGATTTTAACATCATACATCTTTTTTATTTCATTTTTAATCAGACGCATCAACTTTGGGTTAATCCTCCTAAGTTTTTGTTTGAAAGGATTATGATCTTATTTTATGAGAATTTTGTGTTGTATAATGCTACTATCATAGGATTTTAGATCTTCATATCTCCATGAAAAACATCTAGAAATTCTTTGAACAATTCTATATATTTATGTTTTTGAGCAGGAGGTAAAGATTTTGACAATTTATTCATCTTTGGTTCTTTTTCAGTTCCTATATTACAGTCTTCAACTTCTTTTCCAGTAGGTTTAATTTTTAGTTTTTTAGCTACATCATCAAAATCAAACAATTCTTCCAATGGGACTAATCCTCTAGGAAAAACATTATCCTTTAATTGCAAAAAATCCAGATGTTCTTATTTTTTATTTATTTCTTCTAAATCTATCTTATTTACACTTTCTTTTTCATCATTACTATCTACATCAATATTTTCACACTCAAACTCATTCTTGGATTGCAAAAAAATTTCAATCTGTTCATCATTTCCAAAAACTTGCCAATACTTGATGTTGTATCGGACATCAGGTCTGCACTTCACTTCAACTGTATACTAGCGATTTGGATGAAATGGTATCTTACAAGTAGTTGTTGAGGTAGCCAAACCATCTGCAAGAATATTTTGGTCTCTAGGAATGGCCTGCAAGTCATATTTAGTAAAGCACTTCAGGAAATCTAGAACATAATTTATGTATGCTCTCAGTCTCGGGTGTTTGGCAGAGTATTCACCTTTGATCTGTTTTATTATGATTTCAGAATCACCCCTTATTGAAATTCTCTTAGCACCAAGTTGTTTTAACAATTTCAAACAAAGCCTTAAAGCTTCATACTCATCTATATTGTTGGTACATTGAAAATTCAACTTATAGGAATGACTTTCTGTCTGTCTTGTTTTTGGATTTGAAACCCACACTCCAGCTCCCGATCCTTCCTTACTAACAACACCATCAAAGTCTAAACTCCACAGAGATTCTTTTGGTTCATCAGATTGTACCATCAT
Organism: Picea sitchensis; assembly: GCA_010110895.2. Classification (NCBI taxonomy): domain Eukaryota; kingdom Viridiplantae; phylum Streptophyta; class Pinopsida; order Pinales; family Pinaceae; genus Picea; species Picea sitchensis. The sequence goes on from SNQJ01S0142082.1 coordinate 22,930, forward strand.
TGTTTTGTCTTCTTCAGGGACTGTTTTGTTTTCCTCCAAATTATAAACATCATCCTCCAAATTTTCAATTTGTCTCTCCATATATCCATCATTATATAAGATAAAAGAATCAAATTCATAATGAACAAAATATAAGGGATAATTATGTGGTTTCTCTTGGCTATTGACCATGTATTTCATCAGTGTCTCCCTGAATAATCTCCTCTGCTGACCAAATAATGGGATGGTGTCATAAGACATGTCCAGTTGTAGGGTACCCTGTAACTTGGCTCCCCATGAGAGAGACAGTAACATGTCGTACTTCAGAGGTATGTCTGCAACAACAATGTCCATTACCATGCTCTTGGTTGGGATCTGAGCTAAAGTAACACACAAATATTTGATAAGACCTATGCATTTAACTCTACTTGAATCAAAAGAATATAAATCCTTGTAAGGTCTAGTGATCTCAAGTCCTAATTTCTCCATAACAGCCTTAGGCATAAGGTTGTGAGAAGCACCAGAGTCTAGCATGGCATTGTGCAAATTTTTGTCATGAATATTCAAACTAACATAAAAATGAGGTACAACACCACTTTCGGGTTTTCCATCAACTTCAGGCCCAAATAATAACTCTGGTTGATTGTCAACAATGTTTATTGTATCTGTACTCATTCCTACCTCTATGTTCAAAGCTTTGATCACCTATGATATGTAAGCATTCTTATTCATCAACTCTGTTAGAGGAAAAGGTATTTTGAGATTTGCCAATTCACTTTCTAGGCTGAATGAGGTTGGAGTTTTATTTTGATTAGGGAGATCTGTTTTCTCAACAACATTCTTCTTTGAAGTATCTCTGGGATGGATGGTGGAGGGAACATTAGTTTGAGTTGTTTTTGATACAGAGTCAGATATTCTTTTGGTTAGGATCTCTGAGTTTTTCTTTGGAGGGTTATCATGAACTTTCTTGGCAGGTGTATCTGCTGTATTTTTAAAGTCAGAAGATTTATTGGTTGGATTATCATTGGACTTCTTACTTCTCAAGTTATACAGTCTATGAACTTCCATTATTTCATTTTCAAAAGCTTGTTGTTCTGATTCTTCCTCATCAACTTCAATTCGTGAAAGAAGGAAAATATAATGTTGTTCTTGGGTAAGAAAAATAGAATCATTATCATTTATTCCCATAAGATTAATGTCAACATCATCAAGTCCCTCAATTGTTTCTTCCCCTTCATCAACATAATTTTCTTGGAAAGATGGCCTAATCTGTTGATCAGGTCCTCTTTGTTCTCTTTGTTCTCTAGGTTCTCTTTGTTTTATTTGGGGTGGATTTCTCCTGAAATTAGGATTTTTGATTTGGGGACCAGATTGATTTTCTCTTGGTGGATTCCTATCAGTGATATCTAATCTTTCCATCATCCTTTCCATAGTTCTGACTAAGGTGTCTATTTCAGCATCAACAGTGGAAGTAGATGGTTCATCTTTGATAGTTACTCTCCTCTCTGTTCTCTGTCTAGCTCTCTTAGCCAACATATTTTCCTCTACACTCACAACACATTTTTTCATTTCTTCCAAAGTTGCAGGGTTTCTCTCTCTCAATTGATAAGACATGTTAGCATCAAAACCATTAGGGAATTTGATCAAAGCCAAGCCCTAAGGAGGTTGAATGTTTCTTGGAATTGCATTATAAAGATTGTTAAATTGAGTGCAATAATCTTGTACACTTTCCCCTTGGTTTCTTTTTATACTTTCATATTTAGATAATATTTGAAGTGGATTTTTCTTTACTTCCCATCTATTGAGAAAATACTGGTGAAAGG